>JAOEHY010032849.1:0-48637 GCA_025447955.1 Psilopsiagon aurifrons
GGAAGTTTAGATTGGATATGAGGAAGAAATTCTTTACTGTGAGGGTGGTGAGGCACTGGAATGGGTTGCCCAGGGAATATGCGAATGCTCCATCGCTGGCGGTGTTCAAGGCCGGATTGGACAGATCCTTGAGTGGCACTGTTTAGTGGGAGGTGTCCCTGCCCATGACAGGGGGGGTGGAACCGAATGATCTTAAGGTCGTTTCCAACCCTAACTATTCTATAATTCTATGATTAGGATTACCTAGGATTAAAATTTAATTTCTTTTTTTTGAACCCAATATTTGCAGACTTGCTATGAAGCATTTTGTTGAGTTTGCATCAAGAATGCATAAAAGGGCAGAGAAACTAGAAACAAATACTGATTCTGTTGAAGTAGAGAAGTTACTGTTAACTTCCCTAGGATTAGAATTCATTCCCTAGAGCATATAATGAATACAGAATATGCATTACGTGGCAAGGTTGCTTGCTTTGATATTCATATTAAACAAGGACAACCAGGACATCAAGTCTTCTTAAAAGAAGGCACATGGCTGAGAAAAACATGGAAATAAAATCAGGGCTTAAAATTATCACTGACTATCTTTCCATTGAAAGAGAAAAGAACTTTCCTAATTAGGACAAAATGAGTAATAACACGTAATGTGACAGTGTCACATTGCTCAGAATGGATAAACTCTGAGCCATTAAAATTAAAAATCAGTCATTTTCACACAGAACTGTGATGGAGTTGTTCATAAAAATACATTTCTCTGTTTGGATTTATTTCAGTGCATAATATTTCATGCATCATATCTCTAGAAAGAAGAAGGAAGATCCTTGTCTCTCTGAGACAAGTGCCTGAAATAAGAAAGCAGTTGCAATATCTCAATACAGCATTGTTATTATGGCAATTTATTTTAAAATGTGACTTAGAGAACCATGAAGACTTCATCCTGTTCTTGGGCTGTACTCTGTACTTGTCTCTTTGCCCATCTGCATCTAGTAATGTGGGATGTTTTACTTGAAAATATTCAGAGCAATGGATCAACATATCTACAGAACAGAAACAAAATCTTTCCTCCATATCTGAGAAGTACTGGCACCCTGGAAATCAATTAAGAAATTCCTTTCTAGTTTTAACTACTAACACTAATTTGGAAAATAGGACTGGGTGCTGAGGGGTAAATATGTATTAATACCTACCACTGGCAAATTAAACAGAAACAGATATCATAACTGTGCTGGCACATTGGCAAATAACAAAGTCTACAAGATTTTTCTCCTGTTGAACACTTTATCTTGCTTGAAGATGATAGCTCAGAATGTCAAAGGACTGGGGCTGCTGCAGCACTTCCACAGCTTGATGTGTTTTGATCCATGAAGTTAGGTACCCTCCAGTAATTCAGAAAATAATATGAGTGCAGGGAAAGACTATAAAACTGGAATGCTGCGAGTTTAACCTAGTCTTGAGCCTACCCAAGATTACAGCCAATAACATTAGATGAACACATGAAGATATTAGAGATGGGCTGATGTAACCATATAATGTGTTTGATAGTTTAAAGGCACCAGCACTGAACTCAAAATTAGAAAACCTTCTTTCTTAGATGACAATTCACCTCACAGGTTTGAATACTCAATATTCATAGAATCATAGAATGCTTTGAGTTGGAAGAGACCTTAAAGCTCATCCAGTTCCAACTCCTGCCATGAGCAGGGACACCTTCCACTAGACCAGGTTGCTCTAATCTCCATCCAACCTGATCTTGAACACTGCCATGGATGGGGCAGCCACAGCTTCTCTGGGCAACCTGCGTCAGTGCGTCAACACCCCTACAAGGAAGAACTTCTTCCTAACGTCTAGTCTATCTAAATTGTCCCTCCATCAGCTTAAAGTCATTGGGATGTTTCAGAACAAGGGAGAGAGAATGAGGGCTTTTATGCCTTCACTGATTGTAAAGAGGAGAATCAGGGAAAACCATTTTAACTAGAATTATGAGTTTGGATGTGCATTTTTTATAAAATAAAATTACGTAGTCTCTACTTATTTTCCCCAAAGGATCAAAAGGAAAAACTATTTTCAGTGATTCCTAACAAAATGAAAATCCACTTCTTGCTTTGCAAAATTTATCTCAGGGTATACATTGATATTGAACCTTTATTATATATGAAAATGGATGTGAAAATCAAAGCCCCCTGTTAGCATTTCCCTCCAGCCCTTTCTTAAAATAGAGAGTATCAACTTAAACAGTGATTCTGGAGAGAAACAAGGGGGTAAGAAAAGCAACCCACTTTGTCTTTCCTGCAAAGACTCAGTTGAGTTCTGAATCAGCATACTGAAAGACATGGAACAGCTAAGAGGAAGATGTTTCTGCCAGAAGTGTGAGGATATAGAAATATACTGCAGCAGTAGCACAAAGCCTCATGTTTGAACATCTCGCAGGGAACTTACATAAAATGCCCGAAGCCCATAAAACTGGACCACTTGGAGGGCTGTTTCTTATGTCGTGCTGGTTGTTACAACAGCTGGCTAAATTCAACTGCAATTGTAGTAGACAGCAGCAGTTGGGGGCCCTGCTTGTTATCTGGCCACAAGGGACTGCTACTATAACCTGTCATCACCCATCTAATGAGCTTGAAACAAGAGCAAAGTCTCCTTGGCTGCTCTTGACTATCTTTAGAAGGGGGTAGCAGCCCAGTTGGAGCTGAGCTCTGGGTACCAATGACAGAGTGTTGGGATCAATTCGCACACTTAATCCCAGGCTCAAATGTGTAGGCTCTGTTGGTTCCCAGTGTAGAAGCACACATGTTTTTTTCTAGTTTAAGCTTTAAAACTACTTGTAAGTCTCTGAAGCTCTGGTTTTCAAATGAGAGTAAAACATCCAGCATATTGAGTTTGGAAGCTTGTCATTTGTGTGGCCAGTTTTCTTCTTATTAATTGCTTGCTTTTATGGTGGGATAAACCCCAAGACTAAACAAAGTATGTTTACAAATGCCATGGGTTGACCTCAGTTAGGCATGGATCAACTGAGAATAAACACTTTACAGTATCAACAACTGCATAATGATTTAAGAATATAAAGTCCTGGGCAATAAAAAACATTGAACAACATCCCTATCTTTATCGCCAGTAATTGTCTCCTAATATATCAGATTGATTTTTGTTACTGGAGTTTTTC
Organism: Psilopsiagon aurifrons; assembly: GCA_025447955.1. Taxonomy (NCBI): domain Eukaryota; kingdom Metazoa; phylum Chordata; class Aves; order Psittaciformes; family Psittacidae; genus Psilopsiagon; species Psilopsiagon aurifrons. The sequence goes on from JAOEHY010032849.1 coordinate 3,161, forward strand.
ATCACACAATGATTGCAGCTTAGCAGTTTTGATCTATGCCTGTCTTGCTGGTTTTTTCCCTGCCATGGTACCTGGCTGATAAGTCAGGTTTCAGTGTTACCTGACGAATTCATAAACAGACTGAAGAAAATGACCAGGGTGTTAGCTTGCCACACAAACAGGGAACCAAAGCATTTAATGGAATTTCCTGAAGAGGAAGTACACTGGGCTGCATCAAAAGGAGCATTTGAAGGAGGTGATCCTGCCCCTCTATTCTGCTCTTGTGAGACCCCAATTGGATTACTGTGTGCAGTTCTGGTGCCCTCAACATATAAAAGGACGTGAAGCTGTTGGAGCAAATCCAGAGCTGGCCATGAGGACAATAAGGGGGTTCAAGCACCTCCTGTATGAAGACAGGCTGAGAAAGTTAGGACTGTTCATCCTGGAGAAGATGAGATGTGTGTCAACCTCAGAGCAGCTTCCAGTATCTGAATGGGTCCTACAAGGGTGCTGGAGAGGGGCTCTACATCAGGGATTGTAGTGATAGGACAAGGGATTATGGATTCAAACTCAAACAGGGGAAGTTCAGGTTAGATATAAGGAAGTTATTCCCTGTGAAAGTGGTGAGGCCCTGGCACAGGTTGCCCAGAGAACCTGTGGCTGCCCGATCCCTGGGGTGGAAGTTGTCCCTGCCCATGGCAGGGACTTGGAACGGAATCATCTTAAGGTTCTTTCCAACCCAGACCAGACTGGGATTCTATGATTCTATGAATTTAAATTAGAGGAATCTTTAAAATTTCTGCATTCAGGGGTGTTTTTATTTGACAAGAAACTCACTTCATGGACAATTTGGGCTCTGTACATTCCTGCTTATGGGAGCTGACAAAACAAGTTAAAAACCTTGAAACCCTTTATACCTCCTTATGATTCCAGCAGCAGGAGTTCTGTTGCTCTTTATTTGGCTCATGTACAGAGCTGGTTTCTAGGCTCATTAACAAATTCTCTTCATTATTTGTAGACAACTGGCTATGGACAATTACAGCCCCATCTTTGTAACTGTGTGAGCATGTTTCTGACTTAAAACACATGAATGTGCTTGTCACATGCTTGCAGTCAGCCATGAGAGTACATGCTGGGAGACCTGGTCTACCTTCCGGATGTAACACCAGATGTTGTATGGGCTTCCATGCGGACCATCTCTACCACAGTGCACAGTATGATCTGACCACAGGCTTACAGAGATGCACAGGTTGGAGGCAGGAAAAGCATTTTCCTTGGCAGAAGACCGTGTTGTTGGCTTCCCAAGTTCTGTGTTCACTTACCCATTTGATAAAAGCCTTGGGAAATAGCAGTAAAAACAGCAAGGGAGGAATAAGTGTATACTATTCATATCTAAGTATATTTAGCTTCAGGCTCTTGTTGAACTGCAGTGTGAGTTATTACCCACTAAAGACTTAGGCCAGTTTAATTGTAGGAACAGCTTTTTAAAAGGGATGAAAATGAGAAAGAAAATTAAGACAATATTCCAGGAGTACCATCTGTTTGAGTATCTGAAGCTCACTACAGGTTTCAAACTGCATCACCCCTAAGTATCTAGAAATAACCTTTGGCTCAAAATATGTTGGGTCAGATATATTCTCCAGAACTAGGATCCAAGATCTGCAAGCGTTCATCTGGTATCTTTAAAGTAAAACTGAGTGACATTTGAAATTGACTTGTGCCTAAATTTCAGGACTAGACAAAAAATGTGCTTGGCTACATAGAAGTCTTCAGGATGAGAAGTTTTACAACAGAGATCCTGAAGAGACATCCTGAATCTTCATGAACTGAAGGCATTGTAGCAAAGGCACAGTAAGGGCTTTACTAATATTCCTCACTTCATGCTCTTGCACAATGTGGGATTTGCTGTGAGATTCTGTATTCTAATCCAAAGATATAGGGAGCTTGGGGTGGAGAAAATCTTCTGATAATAGTGAATGAAAGACGGCTCAAGCACCAAACTTGGACCACTGTTCATGGTGCCCCAAAGTTTAAGTATACTTCTCACAAGGGGATAGATTTGACCACCTGTTACGAAACTAGCTCCAAAATTTGGATTTAGACTCTTGCTTCTCCTAGAAAGTTCTTAGGTATCTGAGCCCCTAATTTCATTTCGCATCCACCTCATTTTCTTTTCTGAAGTAGCATGACTGTAGTGGCACGGTAGCAGAGAATGGGAACTATTTTTTTTAGAATATATTAGCATTTTCATATAAAACTGGGAAAACTGGGGTAGGAGAAGACATTAAAGAATGCAGTTTTTCATCCTTGTATAGTTAAGTATGATTTACTTACAATGCTGGAGTCATCTTGCAGTGCGCATCATGCCTTTCCTTTCACCGACTTGTCACTCTACAGCTCTGATTCAGCAATAAACTCTCTGATTTCCCAGTGTAATTTTGTAGTTTAAGTACATCTTCATGAGAAGCCCTCTGACTGCCTTTCCCTCTTCAAATGCGAGGCAGCAGGGGACAATATCATCAGGTAAAGGGAATTTGAGGCACTGCATTTGGGCTTAATTTCTGGATGCTAATTCCCTGTATGTTTGCTTATTCAAGCCTTCTGTGGCCTGAATTCCCAGTGGCTTGGGAAGATGCTGTTTCCTACATGGGTTAGGTGTAGAGATACACTAAATCAACCCAGCTTATGACTTACCCATCAGTGCTTTTTTCAGAGATGAATAAGTAGAGATGCCATTAGAGCATTACAGACAACAGAACAAATTGACTTGAGGTTAACCAGATGCAAAATGTGTTCAGCTAGAAATGACTGCAGACCACTGAGATGGAGATGCAGCAAGAAAGCCTGTATATAGTGAAGAAATCCCTCTGAAGGGCCCTTAGTGACATGGTTTAGTGGTGGACTTGGCAGTCCTGGTGTAATGATTGGACTTGATGACCTTACAGATCTTTTACAACCTGGTTGATTCTGATTCTATGGTCAGGAAGGCTAATGTTAACATCACACACCTACATTTCACTGATACATGTCGATTCTGCCATCTGGTGACAGCAGGAAGAATCTGAGTACCAAGAATAATGCTGTCTAATGACAGAATTCCTGGTGAAAAGGTTTTCTGCATACAGCAATTTTCTTGTAGATTGTAATGACTGTACTATATCCATCTGCTGTGCACAGCAACCAAGTCATGGAAAGCATTTTGACAGAATCTTACTCAAGACTGAACAGACACAGGTATTGCAGCAGCTGGCAAGATTGTCAGCACAGTAATTGATTTTTAACAAGTTTTCGAATCAGATAATCATAGAATCCAGGACTGGTTTGACTTGGAAGGAACCTTAAAACTCATCCAGTCCCATCCCCCTGCCATGCATAGGGACACTTTCCACTAGACCAGGTTGCTCCAAGCCCTCCTGGCCTTGAGCACTGCCAGGGATGGGGCAGCCACAGCTTCTCTGGGCAACCTGTGCCAGCACCTCAGCACCCTCACAGGGAAGAACTTCTGCCTAAGATCTCATCTCAATCTTACCTCTGTCAGGTTAAAGCCATTCCCCCTTGTTCTGTCCCTACAAGCCTTTGCCAAAAGCCCCTTTCCAGGCTTCTTGTAGCCCCTTTAGGCACTGGAAGCTGCTTTAAGGCCTCCCCGGAGCCTTCTCTTCTCCAGGCTGAACAAGCCGAGCCCTCTCAGCCTGTCTCCAGAGAAGAGTTGCTCCAGCCCTTGCAGCATCTCTGTGGCCTCCTTTGGACTCTCTCCAACAGCTTCACATACCTTGTGCTGGGAGCCCCAGAAAAAACTGTCACTTATTAGGGAACAGGCAATAAAAACAGAGACTAAAAAAGTGGCCCATTCATCATGACATTCAGCCTGTCCCTGTTCATGGGAATTAGGACAAAGCAAGTCCAAGAAGGGGAAAGTAAATAATGCTGCTCAGTGCAGGAGATCATGGGGTCAAAGAACGAGTAGCCCAAACAGAATCCAATGTTTTGTAATCCTCCCTCTTTTCAAGGGAGAGATTAAGGGGAAGAGAATGAAGTAGCTTGGTGAGTGCTTAAAGGACAGCATGGGAGGAAGCAGGACTAACTACATTTTGAAAATGTAACAAGTTTAAAGTGATATCATGGGTTGATTAAAAGTCCGAGGTTATTAGAGCTGATGCATGGAACAGTTTCAATCAAATGCATTTCCATCTAAGTATGTTTTCTTAACTGAAGTCAAGCATTTAATATAATAATAACAATAATAATAATAATAATAATAATAACAACAAAATCTAGTGAAATTTCCCAGGGACAACAAAGCTTTTAGTTTTGATACAAAGAGAGGAGGGCCATGGTCAAAATTATAGGATGGAGAGAGATCTGTAGCAATGCTCAGAATGGTGATGGGAAGGGAAACATACAAAGGCAAAAGAGAACTGTTGAGGCAAATGCAGGGTAAAAGCTATACACATTAAAATACACCCAGTAGAACACACTGTAGATTTAAAATATTCATTGCCAACTAGTCCAGCAAAATGCCTGGCAAAATGCACATGAAATCACAGAATCACAGTGTGGTTTGGGTTGGAAATGACCTTAAGATTATCCAGTTCCAACCTCCACACTATGGGGAATTCTCTCTGCAGTAAACTCTGTTATATACTACTCTATCAAGTACAGCTCTTAAAATTTTTTTCAAGGTAAAGCAGGACAATGGGAATAAGCAGAACAGATTAAGAAAAATCAATTATTTTGATTATTCTTGCATTTTTCTTTCTTCACACTATATTTCTTTGGATGAGCTGTCAGGGTCTGTCAAAATATTCTTGAAACCCATTCGCAGGCTAGAATTCCACTTGTGCAGATGGGACGCGTGATATGGTTTAGTGGGAGGTGTTCCAGCCCATGGCAGGGGGGTTGGAACTAGATGATCTTAAGGTCCTTTCCAACCCTAACTATTCTATGATTCTATAATTCTATGTACTATTGTGCTGTGCTGTGAGTGGCAGGAGATGAGACAGTTCTTTCCAGCTACATCTCATCTTCCACTTCAGAAACAATGAGAAGTTGCCCTCAGCTCTCTGCTTCTTTATCAGATGACTTTAGGCCTAGATTCTCCAAATATTTCTGCGTTTATCTCACCCATTGCTCTGAAGAAAAATGTCTGCTCAGGACAAGTTGGAAAGGCAAAATAAAGAGCATAAGATTGTTTGGAAATGAAGATACTCTTGCTCCCCATATTTGAGTTATGAGCTCTCTTGTTCTGAAATTATCAGTTCTTCAAGCTGCTCCAGGAAATAATAAAAGGAGAATTTTGCTTTTAGTAAAGACAAATTATGTGATTGGAAATGCCAATATTTCCCAGTGAGCAGTCTGAGAAAAATGACTGGAACACTGTTCCAATATTATGAAACTACCCAAATATGTTTTTAATATTTTATTTAGCTGATTTTACATTCTGACTATTTAAGGATCTCAGTATTAAACAGAAGAGTCGCAGTTGGCCAGTCTCATTTTCTTAAATGAGATTACATTGATATCTACAGCTGCGTAATGCTTATGTTTCTTTCAGGAAGTTTAGGGTAGCCAAGCTTGCAAAAGTTAAATCCGTTAACAGTTAAACAGATATTTCCATGACATTAATGAAAGTGGGTAAGGTTCCCAACAGTGGAACAAGAGAAAAAGTAAAGGTCTGGAGTGTAAAACTGGTGTATAAAGCTGTGGCATATTGAGTCTTATTTTCATTCAGAGTTATCAGACTTGAAACTATGATACAATGAATTATCATTCTGCATTTCCATCTAATGCCAACTTTTTGAAGTGCCTATACTTGCAGTTTACTCTCTAGATCCTATATGAAAGTTCACAATTTCTTTGTTAAGCTTTGTTTACACTTTTTTTCAGAAGAGAATTTGGCCTTCAAGTATATAAAACAGACACCTGAAGTGTGAAGCAAGGATTTGGGTCAGGAAAATTGTGTAGTTTGAGAGAGACATTTTATCTTTAATCTTTGCATTTCCTACTTGCCAAAAAGTTTTCCCTCTTTCTGACCTCTAAGTACAATAGTTTACTCCATTAGTTAAATGTAGATACCCAGAAACTGATTTCTGTAGAAATCCATTTAACTTCTGTGGGTTGTTTAGCCTGGAGAAGGTTCAGGGGGGACCTTATTGCTCTCTACAACTACCTGCATAGAGGATAGAGCCAGGAGGTGGCTGGTCTCTGCTCTCAAGTAACAAGTGACAGGACAAAAGGAAACAGCTTCAAGATGCACCACGGGAGGTTTAGATTGGATATTAGGAACAGTTTCTTCCCCAGAGGGTGTTCAGGTGTTGGAACAGGCTGCCCAGGGCAGTGGTGGAGTCACTGTCCCTGGAAGTGTTCACAAACCATGTAGACAAGGCCCTTAGTGACATGGTTTAGTGGTGGACTTGGCATTGGTGGGGTAATGGTTGGACTTGATGATCTTCAAGGTCTTTTCCAGTCTGACTGATTCTATGCTTCTTTACTCCACCCATTCACTGTACTTTTTCAAAAGCTAGAGACAGGAGATAGGGCTCTTTAGTTAAAATTTAGGTTTTATTCTCTGTTAGTTATTAGTTGGCTGACAAGTCTTATTCCAGGATGGAGTCCCTTCTTGGAGTAGCCTCTGAGCACTGACTTCAGGGCTGCTTTCTATAGGGGAAGTCACAATTAAGATGGAGCTCTTCCTAGAAATGAGACTACCAAAACTAAATTTTGGTGAACATTTGTTTTTGTCAAATTCTTTTAATCCTGCCTGAAACACCATTAGTGGAAGGATAGTATTGTCTATGTGCACTACATGAATGGGGGAAAAAATGCTCCAACTAACAAATCAAACACAAACAGAAGGCAATTTATAATCCAGGTTTCAACTGGAATATATGAGGAAGCAAAAGCAAATGCAATGATCAAACTGGAGAATGTATCTGTAAAGTAAAAATGACAAAGTTATGCAAAAAGACTCATCATGGTTCCAAGTTTGTCCTAAATGTTTGATGGCCTGGAAGATGGGATTAATGTGCAAATCTCCTCCAAAGGGTAAGGAGACTGCAGTGATAGGATAAAGGACGACGTGTTTAAACTGAATCAGAGAAAGTTCAGGTTAGATCTTAGGCAGAAGTTCCTTCCTGTGAGGGTGCTGAAGCACTGGCACAGGTTGCCCAGAGAGGCTGTGTCTGCCCCATCCCTGGTAGTGTTCAAGGCCAGGTTGGACAGGGCTTGGAGCAACCTGGTCTAGCGGAAGGTGTCCCTGTGCATGGCAGGGGGTTGGAACTGGATGATCTTAAGGTCCCTTCCAACACAGACCAGTCTGAGATTCTATGATTCTATGAAAAGAAAATAGGGAGATTATTGTGGATGACCCCATGCTTTGGAATGGGATTCCCATTTATAGAGAATAAAGCTAGTGTAAAAACAGCAGATACCTTACTGATGTAGCCAGTAATATTTTTCAGGTGTGATGACCTTTCTAATGACTGCACATCTTTACATACCTAAATATAGAGTGAGGAAAGATGGGTCAAGAGCTGATCTTTGTGAAACTGCGCTTGCTTCTTGCACCAAGGAGGAAACAATAATAAAGGAGGGAGACTAGCCAGGAGAGGGCAGAATACTAAAAGGCAAGAGAAAGAAAGATCAGAGGGGGAAGATGATGGGCAATAGTGGGAACCTCAGGAAAACGGGAAATGGACTTGGATCTTCATCTGTGTGCAGGATGAGCTTTGCAAATTGCTTTATCAGAAAGGGAACAAGGCAGCATCTAGGACACAGAAGCAGGGAGGAAGCCCCAGTCACAACTGCAGCTTGCACATCCCCTCAGCTGATAGTTAGGTTTTCTGATCACCGGATTCCTGGCAGGGCTGGTCGTGCTCTCTCCTTCTTTTTGTTTTTTAGGCTCAGTGAGAAAGATAATTTATGATATTTATTGTACATCATTCACGTAAAAATACACTTCTTCAAACCCTGCATATCTTACTGTAGAATCTTAGAATGGTTTGGAAAAGACCATAAAGCTCATCCAGTCCCAACCCCCTGTCATGGGCAGGGAAAAATGATACTGATTACCTTCAGCATCTTGAAGGTAACATGAATTTGCATTCTGTCTCTTACACAAGCTTTGCTGTTCTCTTTTTTTAGTTGATTATTTTTTATCATAAATGCACACAACTCAAATGGCACCTATTTAGTCAGTATGACTAATATACTGACTGATACACTGCTATCTTTATCAGAAGTCCCATGTGACATAAAAACTGCAGGTCCAAGGAGCCATTGGCTTTCTTCAAAATGGTCACTGAATTTATTTCCAGTCCCTGAGATTTTATATTTAAAAACAAGCAGAGTATATATGAAAAGACATATAGAATTTATGTGCTTGAGACAACAAATGCAGGTGGAAAACAAATTCCCTTTGTCTGTTTGGTCAAAGGATGAGACTGGCTCTGTTTATGCAGGGAACATTTCCTCAGCTGCTGCTGTTGTGCCCTGTTCCCTCTTGGGCTGAACCAAAAGAAGCATTAGCAGCACATTGAAGGAGGTGATCCTGCCCCTCTACTCTGCTCTCAGGAGTCCTTACTTGGTTTACTGTGTGCAGCTCTGGTGCTCACAACATAAGAAGGACAAGGAGCTGTTGGAAAAAGTCCAGAGGAGGCCATGAGGATGGTCAGAGGCTGGAGTACCTCCTTTAAGGAGGCAGGCTGAGAACATTGGGCCTGTTCAGCCTGAAGAAGAGAAGCTGTGGGGAGACCTCATAGCAGCCTCTCAGTATCTGAAGGGGGCCTACAAGGGTGCTGGAGGGGGACACTTCGTCAGGGACTCTAGTGATAGGACAAGGGGTAATGGGTTCAAACTGACAGAGGGGAGATTGAGATGAGATCTTAGGCAGAAGTTCTTCCCTGTGAGGGTGCTGAGGTGCTGGCACAGGGTGCCCAGAGAAGCTGTGGCTGCCCCATCCCTGGCAGTGTTCAAGGCCAGGCTGAACAGGGCTTGGAAAAACCTGGTCTAGTGGAAAGTGTCTCTGCCCATAGCAGGGGGTTGGAACTGGATGAGCTTTAAGGTTCCTTCCAACCCAAATCTTTCTGTGATTTCATGATTCTATGCAGGGAACATTCCTCAGCTGCTGCTGTTGTGCCCTGATCACTCACATTATGACACTGGAAGGGAGATCTCCCTTCCCTCTTTAATGGTTTAGGTAAGTATTTGTAGGTGTAAGTACATTTTGGTCGTCCCTTGATACCACTAAAGAGTTTTTTCAATGACTGTATTAAGTATGAGCAAGGCAGGTCAAAGCCTTGTGGAAATCTGTCTTGCAACATGAGTACAGTAAAGTACTCATGTTACAAAAGCACAAGAGCACAGAGCACTAGAATCCTTTTTGGTTTATCTGTACATCAAGTCTTTTGTCTTATGCTTGTATAACTCTGCAAATGACATAATAGCTTGAAAATACAGATATGGTTTTTTATGTAGATAAACCCAAAACTCAGCATGCTGAATTACGATTCATTTTAACAGCCAGTAGATGGAGCTTGACACCTCTTGGCAAGGTTCACTCACTTCAGTGTATATAGCATGTGAAATCTCATTTGAGGAATAAGCAGAAAGGCAATTTTTACTTCTTTTCCTTTTTGCTTAACTTGTTGTTATGGATAAGGGCTGTAATGAAAAAATAACATTCAATTGCTTACCTGTTGAAAGGCAGATTCAGTTACTATGGCTGTGTAGAAAGACGGGAAGATTATTACTCTTTTACAAAAGTGTCTTGCCTCTGGACTGTATATTTTGGCAAAACTTTTCACAGAGAGTCAACAATGGCCTTATGCCTATGTGAAACTGAGGGCAGTAGTGTGGGGCTAAAGAATAGAGGATATGCTTTGAAAATCTTTGGTGCTTAAGGATAGAGCTAGGTGAATGACGTGAATGTTTCTGCCTTGTAAGCATAGAAAATGCAGTTCTGATTTCCTAGCTTTTAAATAAATTCTCATCAGCAAGCTTGTCTGTCTGAGGCCTGTCTGTCTTATTTTCCTGTCCTTAGGGAGACTTCACAAAATTTGTATCTGAAAATTAATACTACAGTCACTCCCCTGCCAGATTTAGTAAGACATTATGTCGGCCCTCTCACCCTGGCGTTACAAGTATGGAAAACTACTTATTTTCAGCATTACAGGTATTTTTTCCCTATTGGATAATAGAATCAAAGAATCCCAGACTGGATTGGGTTGAAAAGAACCTTAAAGCTCATCCAGTTCCAACTCCCTGCCATGCACAGGGACACCTTCCGCTAGACCAGGTTGCTCCAAGCCCTGTTCAACCTGGCCTTGAACACTGCCAGGGATGGGGCAGCCACAGCTTCTCTGGGCACCCTGTGCCAGTGCCTCACCACCCTCACAGGGAAGAACTTCTGCCTAAGATCTCATCTCAGTCTCCCTTCTGCCAGGTTAAAACCAATCCCCCTCCTTCTGTCCCTACCTGCCCTTGTCAAAAGCCCCTCTCAGGGTTTCTTGTAGCCCCTTTAGGCACTGGAGGTGCTCTGAGATATCCCTGGACCCTTGTCTTCTCCAGGCTGAACAAACCCAGCTCTCTCAGCCTGTCTTCAGAGCAGAGCTGCTCCAGCCCTTATAGCATCTCTGTGGACTCACTCCAACAGATCCACATCCCCCTTGTCCTGTTATCCCAGAGCTGGACACAGGACTGAAGGGGGGTTCTCCCCAAAGCTCAGCAGAGGAGAATCCCCTCACCTGACTTCTTGCTCATGCTCCTTTTGATACTTCTTGCTATTCCCTAGGCATTTAATACTTTTCTTCATAAAAAGTAACTAACAAGTGTTTGGTCCTCTGGGCAATAAGTGACCAATTACAACTGACATAGCTAGGCAGGTACAGCATCTGAGATGTCTCTCGCCCCTTAGGCTCTGCCACACATCTAGGTGGGTTTCCTCCCTGTGGCACTTGCAAGAAGCCTCGGGAAAGGAATCAGTTCTCTCCACACAAGCCATAGCTTTGATACAGAGACAAGCAGCTTGTGCCAAATAAATCTTTAGCAAAAGGGTCTGTAAGGTGTGGGGCAGGAAAAAAGTGGCTAAGGAAAACTGATCAAACACCTGAGACAAACTTAAAATACTAAACATTTAGAAACAGAAAATGGCAAGTAGCCTCATTTCAGGACCTGATTTTGAACATTCTCAGATGAAAACAATAGTACCACAGGTTATCCCTTTTTCAGTTATCAAACCAGATAACTTTTTCCTGTTATTAAATCAGAGATACTCATCTTAAGTAACAAAAGGGAGAGTACTAATTCCAGGCCTAAAAATCCTCAATCAAGCATGTATAAGAAATTATGAGAACTGAAGGTTACTGTGGGAAGCTGTATTTCATTTTTAACTATGGCAAATGCCATTGCAATTACAGTAATAGCAAAAGAAAGAAAGCTGAAGCAGAAAGATGACAGATGATCGGCAGGAGGAGGGGTGTCCACTCTCAGGATGAGTCACAGTGAGTTTGCAGATAAAATGCTGCAAAATAGTTTGGCCAGGACAGTGTGAACAGGCACTAGGAGAGATAAATTCAAGTGATTCTTTGATGATGGTCTGATCTTTAAATATACTCTAGATTAGAGTGGTTGTGAGAGTACTGAGGCCTTACTGAGTAGGGGCTGGGTCTTTATTCTCAACCTTTTCTCAGCATGAGGAAATGAAGAAGTTGTGTTCCTACAGACAATGCAGCAGCACTGCCCTAGCCCTTCTGCCAAGGCTATGCAGTTTTGCCCGGTGTCAATCCTCTCCAGAGATAGCATAGTGTTACACAGGAACAATTCTGACCTCAAATGATCTGCTTGTATGAGGACATAGTTTGTTGAACTGAAAATATCCCTTAAAATTGTTTCAAGTTAACTTCAGGGACTGAGGAAACAATAGGAAGAAATCCCAGCTACTATTAAAGCTCATTCCACTGATCTTGCACAGCAAGTGGTACCAGTGAATGTCCTTGGTACAGTTCTCTGCTTCATTTGTAAGCAACTCCACTCTTCCTGCTGTCATGCCCTTCTCATTTGGAACATTCATTTTGAACTAAGTTATCTCCTTTGCCACTTTCCAAACTCTTCAGAGCGTTATTCCCTGCCTTAGTAAGCACACAAGAAACAAATTTAATGGTGCAGGCAAACATTCAGAAGTACATTTTTTTTGAATAAAGTAGTACAAAAGGAATTGCTCATTCAGACAGCCTCAGTGACATTGGATCATGGCCTTGCTCAGAAAACACATTATTCCCTTGTTTCTGTTATTTTTTTATGTTTAACTATTCTCTGTATCTTCTATTGCTTACCTGCTCTGTGCTACTACATATCCTTTAATCTGGTGACGACAACGATATGTTCCCTGGCAATGGGTTTGTTACATCTTTTGTGATGCTGTTAGGAGGTCTTCGGGCTCTGGAGCAAAAGTAAATGCTGACTACTTCCTTTGATACAGAGGAATGTTACAGCATAGTCCATTACCAGTCAACTAGAGGAGCAGAAATAAACCTTGAGCATGAAGCTGTGGTTCCCTGCTCAAGTGACACTAAACCTATTTATAGATACAGAGTAGGCAGAAAGTAGAGAAGAAACCAAAATATTAAGGAAATAATTTTCTCAGTCACTACCAGGCAATGACAGGATTATCTTAGTAGTATTTAGCTTTTGATATTAGACAGCAGAAAGTGTATGGAGGGCTCTGGGACAGGCCCAAGTAGGAGCACCAGCTTGCTTGGTGGTAGGGGGAAGCAACCATGAAAAGGCTGAATGGTCTGAGATGGACAAACGACTGAACAGGGTATGCAGTGTCTGTGTTTCAGGGAAGTGAATGCAACTAATGACATCCCTTATGATATTTTTAGACATTCTTTAATCCCTTACTCTTGAGGAGTGGACGATGAGGATAGGAGAAATGATGGTGATGGGAGGGCGCCAGCAATCAAACTGTCAGATGCTAAAATTGGAAGCATTGAAATGTTGATGGATGTTGCAGGATTTTGAAAGATCTGAGATTTTTGGATGAATGTCTTGGAAGCTGACACACTGAAGTGATAGCAAATGATATTATTTATTGGCTCCATTCAAACGACACAATCACAAAGTGCTATCCTTCAAGCATACAAGAGGCCCATTTCTACTATAGTCACAGACTTGCAGAATAGGAAAGATACAAAAATTAATGGATTTATACCAAAGTTGAATTTGGACAGAGAATATTTTGCACAAAAAAAAAATTACATTTAGGCCTCAGAGTGACTGGGATTTGTACTAAATTGCCATCAAGTGCTTTATCAGGAGAGGTCATGAGATATATAAAAGGTTATGGTACCACGCAACTCTGAGCCAGTATTCTGGGAACTAAAGAAGGATTAAACAGCAGGAATATCTGACATTTGAATACAGACATGTATAAACATGACATGAACTTCTTCTTTTCCATGAATTAAAGCATCTCTGTGTTATTACACATTGCCACAGCCTTGGTAGAGGCTGCCAGGACATTCCACAGGCCTTAAATGCTGTATACAACTATCACATCTTTACTAGTAAAGAGGAAACTGGCTGTTTGTGCTCTAGCTCTGCAGGCTACATGCTGCTTCCCATCCTGAGCACTGATCCTTGAAAAGGGGAGAAAGAATTCAACCATTCCCCATTGTCTTGCTCTCTGACCAGGGTGGCAGTTGTCCATGTTACACAAAGACCTTTCTCTGGAGATTTCAACACCGTGCAGTCCTGCATTGATTTCGTGAACATTTCGCTTCAGACAGGCTAAGTTCAGTGAGTAAGATTAAAATGAGGAATCATAGAATGAATTAGGTTTGGGAAGACCTTTAATATCATCAAGTACAACCTTTACACCGGGACTGCCATGCTCACTACTAAACCATGTCACTAAGGATCTCATCTACATATTTCACCTACAGCTGAGCAGTCATTTCCAAGCTGACTGCTGTGGACAGGGTCTGCCCTCCTTGCTGCTGGGAAATGTACAGCTCCTTTCTTCAGTGCTGGTTTTCTGGGCTTTTGCTAAAGAGAGTTTTGCTCATAAGCTAAGACAGGCTGAATGGGTTTTCCTAGTTGATGAAAGCATTACACTGAGAGCTTCAGGGAGACTACTTATGAAATTGGCTTCTTTTCCTCTTAGATTATAAACTCACTGTTTGAAAGGTATAATGTGAGTTAGTCAGGCAATTTGATATCAATTTCCTTTGATTTCAATGGCATAATTGAGGGGTTATGTAGACTTAAGTGACAAAAATATGCAGCATAGACACAGCATCTATTTCATACCTCTAAAGAGGAGTTAGACTTTCTCAGAAATGCTTGTTTTTTACAGCAAAACCCTTCTGAAACATGAGCCAGAAAAGTGAGGAGAGAAGGGGTCTGATTATTTATTTGAGAAGCCAAATTGTTTCATTGAAAGAAAAAGGGCTTGCTCCACAGGTACTGAAAATGTGTAAAGGGTAGTCATAAAACTGAACAAGAAAATAAAGTGAGAATGGCACAAGCAGAATGAAATGCAAAATTAAGGCCAGACTGGGAATTCAAACTGAGATTTCACCAAGATAGTAATCATGGGAGTAATTTGCCAAGTAAGGTCAATAAAGAATAAAAAGAGTTTGATGTCTTGTGGGGAAGACAGATGTTTTTAACCGAGAGAGTGGATGCAAGGTTTCAGTGACACAGCAGGAACACAGAGAAGGGATGAACATAAACGGCTTGTTGGACACAGCACACCTTTCTTGTTCAGCAGTGCCCATTTAACTCCTGTCTTTGATTTGTTGCTCCAAACAAAACCAAGGAAAGGCCGGAGGAGGATGGGTCACTCTGGTAGGAGAACTGCAGCCAAATAAGCTCTCAGTGTAAACCCACTGAAATGCAGAGAAAACAAGTTACATCAGAGAGGGATTTGAACAGTTTTGCTGTTTTGCTGGAGATAGGTAACACTCTTTCCAAATTAAGGGAGAAGCATATAAAATCTTAGTAGCTGAAACTTGTCCCAGTCTGATGAGTTTCTTTCCAAGACCAGAGACAGGGAAGGAGGTCTTTTTCCCCTTCCTTTGGCAGTCTCTAAAAATGCTTACACAGCTTTCATTGAGTGATTTGGGTTACAGACAGTGAGATACTCAAGGCAGATAATAACATTCTTCATAAACTCATTATTTGAAAGTTAGGGGGAGGTGAAAGGCAAATAACAGCAGTGGCTGTGTCTCTTAACAGAGAGGAGAGGAAAAAGGCAGTGAATAGGTAGTGGAATTTGCCAGAATAAACCCTGTTAAGCCTGTTGTGTGTATGCTGCATAGTTATTTAGCGCCAAGAACAAAGCCTAGAAGACAGTCTCAGCACCTGGCTGTGCCACAAGGGAAGGCAAGGAGTCCAAGAAGTATAAATCCTGTGGGCAGCCAAGAGCTGCACCACAAGCAGAGGGGGAGCTCCTGAACCAGCCAGTTCAGATTGGATGGTGTTTTACAAGTGTAGCAAACTTTGACATCTGTCAGCTCCTAAAGGTGACAGACTCAAAGAGATCATGTGGTGGTGGTAGAGAGGAACCACAACACACTGTGGAAACAGACTTCAGTAAGGGGGAAAAGAGAGAAAGAGAACTGAGAATGTTTCTTCTTTGTTATATATTTCTTTTTAGTTTAAAAACGCTTGTATGCAGTACTTCTCTAATGAAAGGGAAACCCTGGAGCCTCTAGACTTCATCTACACTACCTGAGAAGACACACAATATTGTCCCCAAACTACAAATTCAGCCTGTTTTAATTGCAATCCATCTTTTCACAGAAATATTTTGTGTCTGCTGCATGAGAAAACAGTGATCTCTAAGAAAGCCATGAAGAAGCAGTCACATCTATATAGCCCTGTGGCCAGAAACTGGTGTTCAAAAATAATTTTTACTCATTTTTTTGCCAGTTTACAGGTATCATCATCATCATCATCATCATTGTCATTATACTTGTTTCCCAGAGAAAGCAATCTTATCCTGTGGTCTGCCCACAACTCTTCTTTCTTCTGCTGTCATGCCTCAACCCCAGACCAGTGTCAATCTTTCAGCATCTATTTTTGATCTTTCATTCCTTTTGTGCAGTAACTACAACTTATACTGGTCACCTTGAGCCATGCCTGAGCTTTTCTCTGTGACCTCTTTTGCACGTGTCCAATTGCCCATTGTCCAGCTATGAAGTGGCTTTGTGCAGATGAAGCTGTAGACAGTGCAAATATTCTGTTAGATACCAAATTCACATCTTGCCTTTTAGTTTTAACCTCATGCGTTGGAAACTCAGGATTATTGCAGTCATTAATGCACTGGGGGGGGCATTTGGCTGCTCCTTTTCCATGTTAAAGCTGACACTATCAAGATTTAGCAAGTAAAATGGCAAAATCTGCCATGTGGAACTACCTTTTCCCAGACTTCCTTCCTACCTACTTTCTCATTCATCACTAATATTACAGTAAGAATCATCATAACTTCTTGCTGTTCTCAGTGTCTTATTCAGATTCCCACTTGGATTTCCCAGCCATCACAAATAAATTTTGTATCTCTGCCTCAAAGGAGCAATAAATCTACTATTTTGTGCATTCTGGCTCTCATTTCTCCTCATGGGCTTTCTAGTTATTTTTGCTCCATTTTTTACTTCCCATCAAACCTGTTCCCACTCAATTGTCCTTCCAATGTGCCTTTCTCCCAGGTTTCCCTCTTTAGTCTCTGCTCATTATATATATATATACACACATATATATATAAATTCCTCTTTATAACACACTTCTTCCAATAAAGCCCTCAATGAAAATCCCACCCAACTGCTTTAATCAAAGGCCACTGAAAATTTAAATGGACTTTGCATCAGGCACTAAACATGTGGCTCTCTTGCGTTGTGGTCTGCAGGATGGATAGACTTCAAGAATATTTAGTGAATCTGACTTAGTTTGCTTCCTGGAAACTGAATTTTTGGTATGTTTAAAGTACACCTGGTATTATATTCCATGGAACTGGGTGTATTTGTAAATTGAAATTGAAAAGGAATAAATCTTGGAAAATCTTCAAACCCAGAGATTGCCTAAATAAGGAAAGGATTGAAAAGAAAGGAAAACACCAGGAAAGTAATGGATTGAGAGCTTCCTGGAGACAAGAAGCAGGTATAGCTAAATGCTGGAGTCGAGGATTATTTAAAATTCCTTTGACCAGTGTACTTCTTTGTGAAATGGATCAAATATTGTTTCTACTAGATGACAGGGGTTCATTTCCTTTCCTTAGATAAACACTTTAAGGTGCCAGACTCCTCTGTGAGATGATAAATGACTTCCTAGACGTCATCCTAAAGGAAGTTGCTCCTTATAACTGTTCTAAATCTGTTACATATCAAATTTCCTGTGTATGGCTGCCATTCTCCAGTGCTTTCCAAACTGTATTTCACAGATTCTGTGTCTTGTAACATCAAGAAACTCACTTTCCAGCTCCATCTTTGGCACTGTTCTCAAAACACAGGAGGTTCAGGATTGGATTTGTAAGTTATTATAATACATCCTGCCTACCTTGAATTACAAAAAATACACAATTTGGATGAGTGATTCATGAATTTATAATTACAGATGGGGCTGTTCTATTTCAGTTCAGCTTGGTGAAGCTGAGAACAGCTGAACTCTGCTTATTACAGTGATAGGAAATTCAAGAATAAGGTTATTGCCCTCTGTTTTGGAAAATTTGGATTGTGGTTTCTATGTCATAGAGGAAATAGCAAAAGAATCTAATATTCTGCTTGTACTCATGTACTTTCATATTGCCTGAAAGGCCAGTAAAATCATGCCAGGCCCTCTGGGTCTTCACCTGTTTCCTTTCAAATAAGACACTTTCTCTTTTTATGGCACTTGACATTTGAAAAATGTTCACTGTAAGAGCATTTATTGCAGTGTAATTAGTCCACAAGTTATACAATTAATTTCTTTATTGTCATAAAAGGTAGGGTCATAGAAAAATAAAGAAAGTTTTGCAAGATCACAGACTTCCTCTTTACATGGCAATTGCACAAGCAGGAGGCAAAATACTCATGTCTGTCTCTGTGGATTTTCATCACCAGATAGATATTCTTTTATTGAGATTCGAGGCATGTGAGGGAGATTGAGAGGAGAACTTAGGCAGAAGTTCTTCCCTGTGAGGGTGGTGAGGCCCTGACATAGGTTGCCCAGAGAGGCTGTGGTTTCCCCATCCCTGGGAGTGTTCAAGGGGCTTTGAGCAATTTGGTCTAGTGGAAAGTGCCCCTGCCTGTCGCAGGGGTTTGGAACTGGGTAAGGTTTAAGGTCCTTTCTAACCCAGACCGCTCTATGATTCTGTGTCTCTCTGAGAACAGCTATTTTTAATGAAATATTTTTTATGAATTTGTAGTCTTTGGATACATGAGAGACACTTGCTTCCTTTGAGACTCAGCCTAGTTTCTCCTGTCACTGAATCTGTGTGCCTGACAATGTTCTTTGGTGTTCCTTGGTCTGAATTTTGGGTGGTCTTCAGGAGTCTTAAAATTCCTTCACCAAACAGTCCTTTAAGAAGAATACATTCATCATGCATTTCCATGGGGCCTTTACTTACACCCCTTAATTATATTTTACTTACTTAACTCACAAGTTATTGCAGTTTTCTTACAGCTCTGTTCTTGATCTGATTCTGTGATACCATCAGCAAACAGCACGTGTTTTTAGAACATCTTTCTGGATTGACATGTGCACATGTAATGAATTCAAACCATGAAGACATAATAAGCATGTAATAAGCTGAGGCACATGAGCAATTCCATCAAAGGCAAAAACTGTAATTACTTCATCTGCACAAATGTTGGGAGAATGTTACAGCATGGGTAGAGCAGCAAGAAACGTGCGTAGGATGAAGAAAGTAATGGTAGAAACCCAAGTCCTTGACATAGGAATTTGTATTACTATTTTTCTTCTCATTTTAAAGCTGTTTGGAACATGGTTGCTCAACTTCACAGGCAAATCTGAAGGTCTTAGCAAAGAATAGTTCAAGTTATTCCAGGCTGGTGTTTATAAAGCAACTTTTCAAACACTAAATATGTTTAGTCTCAATCTGGTTTGGCTGGGAAAAGATGAACATAATAAAATGTGAATTAACACCTGAAAAATTGTAGCAGTAATATGATCTACTTTGGGCTACAAAAGGAGTATTGAAACCCACCACTCTGAATTCAAATAGTTCAATCAAAGCAAATGGAATTGCACTGTAAAGATCGTATTATCTTAATGTAAGATATCTGAGATGGATATAAGCAACTAGGGGAGAGACCTTGTAACAGTCTTCCAATACCTAAAGAGAGGATACAAGAAACCTGAAGAGGGGCTTTTGACAAGGGACCATAGGGACAGAACAAGGGGGAATGGCTTGAAACTGACAGGGGGGAGATTTAGATGAGATTTTAGGCAGAAGTTCTTCCCTGTGAGAGTGCTGAGGCGCTGGCACAAGATACCCAGAGAAGCTGTGTCTGCCCCATTCCTGGCAGTGTTCAAGGGCAGGTTGCACAGGGCTTGGAGCAACCTGGTCTAGAGGAAGGTGTTCCTGCCCATGGCAGGGATTTGGAACTGGATGAGCTTTAAGGTCCCTCCCAGTCCAAACCAGTTTGGCATTCTATGATACTTCTGATAGTGAATACTCCTCTGTAATGAAGAAGCCACCTCTTCTGTGGAGTCTCTCTCCACACACCTGCCCTGAAAGGCATCAAAGTGTCTCTCATAAAAACAACATGAACATCAACTGGCAGGTCTCTAGCCATGGAAAATACAACCAGGCTTGTACTTTCCATTCTTGTACCCTAAAGTAAAATATATCACAGCCTTAAGCAACGCACTTATGCAGTACCAAAAAGTATGTAAAAAAAAAATAACACTTAAAAACTAAGATTAATTTCTACATTTTCAGCTGACTTTATGACTGACAGATTTCCTGTACTACAAAATATATCTAGGCCTTCCCATTTTAAAACTGGTGTCAATGATGGTTGAATACTGGCACTAGTTGTACCTTGTTATGTTTGGGAAAACTCAAACTGAAAGAACAACCAAGAGGAGCTGAGAAATCACTGCCATAACTGATGTAATGACATGATAAGGCATATGTAAAACTCTCTGCTTGCAACTGGAAGACAGTTCTCATCATTCAACTTTTCATTTGTTGCCAAAAGAAGTAAAGGATGCATCAACTAAGGATATACAAAAGCAATAATGTAATTTATCTTCTTCATGATCATTTTCCTGAAATAAAACATCTGTGAAACACAGAGGTACAAGGTTCAAAGCAAAAAGAAACTTGTACATTGATTTGAATGTTACTGCATGGAGAAAAAGGAATGGGAAATGATGTTCCCATACAAGTTATGGTTACAAATGACATCATTAAAACCTGCTTGACTAAAATAATATAATGAAAAATAAAAATAATTACAAGATTTGAGCACCAGGAACTTAAACCACAAAAAAATGAACAGCAATTGATTTCTTTATTTCCCCATAGCAGAGATGTATAACCACTGGAATTCCAGCTCTGCCCCTTGACTGTTCATCATCATTGCTTGCAATGTTCACAATTAGTTAAACCCCGAACTCCAACCTTTTTGTTTATCCAGATAGGATTGTTCAAGTTAGTTTTGTGCAGAGTGCTTTTTTTTTTGACAAAATACTCTTTTTATTCTCTATGCTCTTTAACTTATTTCCTGCAAACAGAGAAGAAATCAGAGCACTCCTAGAAATAATTTGTGATACTCACTTTCTGTGACATGAACAATCACTTCTAATAGGTTTGTATGCATCTTATTTTACTTCTTTTCACACCAGGCACTAGAATCTCACAGTAGGCTGTGTCACTATGCCAGAAAAAGCAGTTAGAATGTTTTTACCCCATTTTCCAGCTTGTTGCCACTGTGATTACCTCCCCCTCCTTTATTTTAACTGTTTTATGCATTGTTGAAACATGATTTTGTATGTAACTGCTATTGTACTTATTTATGTGCACAACTGCCGTGCTTTTCACACGCAGAAGCAGAAATCTGAACTCCCACTTGTTGGTTATCAGGTGAGGCTCATAGAATCATAGAATAGTTAGGGTTGGAAAGGACCTTAAGATCATTTAGTTCCAACCACCCTGCCGTGGGCAGGGACACCTCCCACTAAACCAGGCCACCCAAGGCTATGTCCAACCTGGCCTTGAACACTGCCAGCGATGGAGCATTCCCATCTTCCCTGGGCAACCCATTCCAGTGCCTCATCACCCTTACAGTAAAGAATTTCTTCCTCATATCCAATCTAAACTCCCCCTCTTTAAGTTTGAACCTGTTATCTCTTGTCCTATCACTACGTTCTCTAAAGAAGAGTCCCTCCCCAGCATCCCTATAGGTCCCATTTCAGATATTAGAAGGCTGCTATGAGGTCTCCACACAGCCTTCTCTTCTCCAGGCTGAACAGCACCAACTTGCTCAGCCTATCTTCATATGGGAGGTGCTCCAGTCCCCTCATCATCCTCGTAGCCCTCTTCTGGACTTTTTCCAACAGTTCCATGCCCTTTTTATGTTGAGGACACCAGAGCTGCACACAATACTCCAAGTGAGGTCTCACGAGAGCAGAGTAGAGGGGAAGGATCACCTCCCTTGACCTGCTGGTCACACTCCTTTTGATGCAGCCCAGGATACGGTTGGCTCTCTGGCCTGCAAGTGCACACTGCTGGCTCATGTTCATTTTCTCATCAGGCAACAACCCCAAGTCCTTCTCCGCAGGGCTGCTCTGAATCTCTTCTCTGCCCAACCTGGAGCTGTGCTTGGGATTGCTCGACACATACAATTGCCTGTTACTGAAATATAACATACTATCAGTCTACTGGGATGGTAGACCAGCTGACAATACTCCTAGAAAAAGATATTTTCAGGTCTTCTTTCTACAGGAACAGAATTTAGAAATACGGGTATTGAATCACATTATCCCTTGCTGCAAAATTGGTTCAAAATGGTGTTAGAAGTCCCTGAGCTAAGCCCAGAGGAAGAGATACAAGAAGATAACAAGAGGTATATCAGATATATTTCTCATGTCTAGTAAGGAACAGAAGCTTGACCAGGCATTAGGCTTAGTGCTGACGGAAAGCAGCTGGGCTATGAGGTCACAGCATGCTCAAACTGTGACAGCCTTGCCAGTGAACTGAGACTCAACTGTGACACCTCCAGGCCAAGAAGATTTTAAAAGCCCAAGGTCCATATTCTATAACCTATACATAGAATCATAGAATGGTTTGGGTTAGAAAGGACCTTACAATCATCCAGTTCCTGTGTAAGCAGGCGCATAGTGGGGAGATTAAAAGGGCTCTTTGTGTGTCATGTGTGGAAAAGAACATAAGTGTACTTCCAGGTGTTTTAAAAAAGGTTGAAGGTGTGTTTTTCAGAAGCATTAATTATTTGACTCATTCAAGTCCTCATCTAAAATCCCCAAACTAAATGCACTTCTAGTGATTGCATCAACTATTGCCTATGTCTAAAAGGATATTAAATATTAATACTTGAAAAGGAAGACTGCTTTCTCTTCTTCCTCTTCTAAAGTCCTCCTTTGATTTACTGCTTTCTGTAGTCCTGAATATAAATAGTGTCATAGTGAGTAAGTGTTTAGCGTCTGTGAAGTTTATTCTGTTGGTTTCTTTAGGTTCTTAAGTCTGAGTTATAATGCTTGCAAATTAGTGGCCAGTGAGTGTTGTTTAATGATATAGAAGCCTTGTCACTGACAGAGTGACCTGTGCTGGTTTTCTTGACAGGAAGAATTGAAGCTGTTATGCTAAGCTCTGGTCAATTTGATATAAATATTTACTCACCCAATAAAGAGGTGTTAAAACTAATTCAAGCCTCAGGATGTTAACTCCTGGAGATCACACACAAATTCCCATCGGAAACCAACTTCATGTTACACAGGGAGACTTCAGGTCTCTGCAGAGCTCACTGACCAAAGGGGACAAGTAGCACATGCAATCCAAATGCAGAAACTCTGCCCTCCCCTGTGGGACATAGATGACCTTGACTTTGCAGGGCTTTTGCCTCAAAGGAATCAGAGCCACCCAGGACAATGCATATAGTGGCCCAGGGAGTCAAACGCATGGTGTGTAATTTCAAAGAATCTTATGCAGAAGCAGCTTTATGGGCCTGCAAGTGCTTGAAGGCTGTGTGCCATACTGCAGAGGCCAGGAACTGGCCTCAGGCAGCTTCGAAGGGCAGCTTTGAAGGGCAGAGTTTGATCACTCAGGTCAAGAGGGAAAGGGTGGGGAGATCAGAAATAGGTGTCCTACTGTTCACAGGCCATGAAGTTCTTTCCTATCTAAAAGTGTGCTGCTCAAGCACTGGGTAGCTCATTCTGGGAAATAGCTTGGTTACTGCAGTGATCACGAGTGATGAGCATCCAGAGGAGTATGGTTTGAGCTTTCTAGCAGCAATGTGAAGGCAATGAATCTGATACTGTTGTGGGGATCAAACCCTATCTGTGTCTCAGTAGGAAAAGAGAATGCTCCAAATCACTCCTGTTATCAAACATTGTGTCAGTTTGTCCCTCACAAAAGGAATACAGAAACTGCTAGAACAAAAATCCCCAGCTACATGCTACCCTGATTTTGAGAGAAACTGTGACCAAAACTCTAGCCCTTGGCCAGACATTTCCCATTCAGACTTACGGCTTGATTCAGTTGCTCTCACACCCCTGCCTCATCACACTTGACCCACCTCAGTATAGCGAAAATACTCACATGCTAAAAGCCTTAAAAGACACTCCTAAGGTCCAGATAGAGGTCAGGCAGAATACTTTAAGAGCATCACCTATAGCACTAGATGTCTGTAGGCATCGAGATCTATGTCTTTGCATTGGCCTTCACTCAGAACTAAAGAAAATCCTTCATGTCAGACAACACAGTGATGGGCATCATATGGGAACACACACAGAGATGTGGATGCCTCTTCGTGTGTATATTATTTTTCTCAATCAAGTTTATGATCAAGTACAAACTTCTCCTTATGGACACCTGAAGATTACGAGGACCACATGGTTTGCCAGGGTTGGAAACAAGCTGAGAGAGCTGGGCTTGTTCATCCTGGAGAAGAGAAGGCTCCTTAGAGCACCTTCCAGTGGCTAAAGAGCTACAAGAAAGCTGGAGAGTGGCTTTGGACAAGGGCCTGTAG
Source organism: Psilopsiagon aurifrons (assembly GCA_025447955.1). Lineage (NCBI taxonomy): Eukaryota > Metazoa > Chordata > Aves > Psittaciformes > Psittacidae > Psilopsiagon > Psilopsiagon aurifrons. Next base: position 27,349 of record JAOEHY010032849.1, read on the forward strand.
GAGCGGGACAACGGGGAATGGCTTTAACCTGACAGATGGGAGATTAAGATGAGCTCTTAGGTAGAAGTTCTTCCCTGTGAGGGTGGTGAGGTGCTGGCATAGGCTGCCCAGAGAAACTGTGGCTGCCCCATCCCTGGCTGTGTTCAAGGCCAGGTTGGAAGCGGCTTGGATCACTGTCCACAAGACCAGGTTGCTCCAAGCCCCATCTAACCTGGTGGCAGGTGTTGGAAGTGGATGAGCTTTAAGGTAAATCTCTTCCAACCCAAACCATTCTGTGAGTTTGTGGGAAGCAGTACATCTAATGTGACATCACCATCTAGAGTGCTTTGGAAAGCCTTAGTATGCTACATGGGGTGGGCTGCCCAGACTGAGATTGAGGTGTCCTCAGAAAGAATGCAGAGCTCCCCATGGTCAGGTCTGACCCTGGTTCAGTCCACATTGGGGGTCTCAGGATAATTCAGGCTGGAAGAAACCCCAGGAAATCTCCTGTCCAAGCTCCTGCTCTAGACAGTGTCAAGCCATGAGCTCAGACTTGGCTGGTCAGGGCTTTATCCAGTTGGGTCTTGAAAAGCTCCCTGGGCAGCATGTTCATAGAATCATAGAATCATAGAATAGCTAGGTCTGGAAAGGACCTTAAGATCATCTTCACTTCTACTCATTATCATCCATGTTAGACAGATTAAAGCCAGTATGGACAAGTCTGTCTATGTTGAACTCACACCTTCCTTTAGAAGCATAGGCTTGTCCTGAAAGCTCTCTTTTTTATCAAATAATGAAACAGAGGAAGAGTGAAATTTGCTTTGCTTTCAATAAATTGCAAAATTTATCTGTAAATTACTGTCTGCTGCAAATCAAGTGCCAACATTGTCAAGATTATAAGGTAGTTATAATTACAGATTATATGATAATTATTACCTTCTCTTTTAGGAAAATATGTAGACAAAAGTAAGGTAGATCTGCTGAGCTTAAGTTGTTTCCAGCTTCTTCAAAGAGGAATAATATACTAGTTTCCAATTTCATCTTCTTAAATCAGTGATATTTGCAAAGATGATAGCAAGGCCTTTGCTGGGATTTTTAGTAGAAGCCAGTAGTAAGCTGAAAAAGAAATAATCTGACAATGAAGATGAATACACATATTTGGAATGCCAGAAACTGCTTTGCATAGACTGAAAATCCCTCAGATAAAAAGATTACTGGCTCTGTATACCCCAGAACTGCTGCTTGCTGATCATACAGAGCAGAGTTGTCTGTTCGAATTTCAGATAAATGCAACAGTAATAATAAAGGAAAAGGGATTGATTTTTATCTTATGTTAAGAAAATATATTGATAAAATTCTTCATTTGCTTGCCCTAAGTTGGAAGTGGCAGATGAAGAACATACTCTATATAAATGTGCTTTTAGGGGTTCATTTTGCTCCTTCATCTTTGAGACACAAAATGCACTTTTGCAAGGCATCAAAATCACAAATTGACACAATCAGAAAGAAGTTAATTTCTATCTCCAGAGAATCTGGCTCCATATGTCTCAGATTAGAGCTTCCGTCCTGTGACTCTCTTCTTTTTCCCTTGCCATTATCTCCCTTCTGTCTCTTGTTAGCTGCTGAAGGGAAACCGATGGTCTGACCACCCACACTGTATGCTTAGCAGCTGTAAAACATAGATGCCAAGAACCAAAATGATTTTTCTCTAGCACTGGCATCCCTGGGGGCAGGTCCTGTGGTTGGTATTAGGAACCAGGTCTGCTAGCAGCCAGGAAATAAATGTTGAAATGCAGGAGGAGAACATCCTTGCAATGTTTCCCCCCATCTAAATGTTTCCTCTAGGGAATTCACTACTCAGTTCTATGTACAAATAGAGAATCTTCTCAGAGGTGCATGAGGGGGTATGTTCTCTGTTCAAGGTCCTAACAACTCAGATTGAGCTTTTTTGGCACTTTATGGGAAATCAGCCATGGCCCACCTTGGCTTTTATGGAAGAAAAGGAAAGTAAATCCAAAATGAAATTCCCATAACTGTGTGGGTGGCCTCTGTGGAGTATCTTTGTGTATGCTTGTCTCTGCCATGACTTTGAGGAAAGAGCCCTTTACTTGTATAGCAACAGACTCAGAAGCCAGAGTGTTTACGTTCCTAAGCACTGTATCATGTTTCCCGACTGAGGTAATGAAACAAATGAAGCCAAACTCCATGCAGATTCTTGGATTCATGGAAAACTTTGCAAACTTCCTACAGATCCTGGTTATAGTAGTAGCTAAGCATGCTGAGCTTTATTTTCCATTTGCTAAAAATCATAAACTGACTTGCATAGTCTTGACTTTTACATGTCAAAAGATGGGGGATTAGATTATGACACTTGTTGCAACTACATCCCACTTGTTTCAACTGTTCCAAAGTTATAGCTTTAAAAGTGACCTGATGGATTATTCAGCTTCACAGTGACCTGACATATGTTTAGAGTTAAGAAAATGATTGATGACAGGGTGCTCTGAACACACTTGTCCTGACTTGGGTCATTAAGCAAATGAATAATTAAATTCAGTCAATGAGAATGCTGTAAAAGTGTAAATATATCAATGTTTGTCATGCTGGATTCTTAAGGCGGTGTTATCCAAAGAGATATCACCAAGTCTTTGAAATGTTCTATTTTATAGCCAGTGAAATGTGTAGAGAGCTCTTTCACAGTAAATGAGTCTGCACTGCTACATTTCTGCTTGATTTGTCTGATCAATTTTGAAACACAAGAAAAACAAGGAAGTGCCCATATATGAACCTGAAGAGAAGTGTTTGCATGAAATACAGATGGTTCTTGAATGTCAGATTGGTTTTGCATACCCATTTAATGCAGCTTTAAGCTGGTCTCACTTTCTGTTTCAAGGCACCATGGAAGACATTTCATCATTCATATGAAAAAAAGTTATTACTGTTATTATTGCAATAATTGCTATTATTGGATTATTTCAGTTATATGCATTTAGCCTAATCATCCTTTTTCAGCAAATAACTTTTTCAGGAAGGGTCTTCAGGAAGCTCCTCACCCATGAAGTCCCATCGACTGTAATGGAATGAGGTCACATGAGTCACTGAATCTAGTATGTAAAGGCAGCTCAGAAAGTGGCATTCTACTATCATAGAATCATAGAATCATACTCCTCAGTTGTTCATTTGGGAGTTTCACATCCATGCAAACTCTCTGCAGCATAGCAAATTTCAAAATTAGATCTGCATATAAATTAAGACTATCAAATAAATTATATATATATATATATATATATGCTATTTTTAAGGCCTTAGATAAATCAAGTTTTGGATGAATTGAGATTAGAATACTTGGTTATTAAAAGAAGGATTTTTCTCCCTCAGCTTAGTAATGTTTTATGCCAGATGTTTTATTTTTTTTATATATTTACAGCATACTTAATAAAAGGTGAACTTTGCCACATTGTTAGTCTTTCTCTAACCTCACAAATCCATTTATAACAAAAAAAAAAAAAGGCAAAATGCTGCTGAAAATTCACTGAAAAAACTGACCAATATCTAATACAGAAAATACCACATCTCTTCCTCCCCATTTCCTCTGCAACTAACATAAAAAAACCCAACTGGATTCTAGACTGCATAGTTTTAAGGGGTTACTCTTAGCATCCATTTTTAGAAATGAAGAACAATTCCTCCAGCTTTTAAATAGCTGAGACTAATATGCCATAAAAGCATATTGTAAATATTTCTGTAGCTGTAATAGTGTGTCAGTTACCACAAAGAGTTGCTAGGATATTATCTGTGTCAGGAAGTTTGTCCTGCCTTTGTAAAGGAAAACCAACAGTCATTTTGACACATTATGCAAATAGTATCCTGTTTTCTCAACAGATTGCTTTGAAGCAATCAAAGGAACTCCCAGGCTCTGAGCAGTGTTCATCTAGATTGATGCATTCCGCTGCTGGTATCTGTACAAGTAACACTTTCTTTTTCATGGACCTGATGATCTTCAAGGTTTTTCCAACCTATTTGATTCTTTGAGTCTATGATTCTGCAATGATTCCAGAACTGGAGTAAGTAAACCTAGGCTTAACTGAATTTAGTGCTATGGATCACATTGCAAACATGCCTACAAAAAAAAAAAAAAAAAAACCAACAAACCAAAAAACAAAACAATTCCCATTCAGAAACTGGAAAAACATTTAAAATGTTATAAATAGATCACATTTTTATCAAAATAATGTTTAGAAAAGACACTGTCAAACTGACATCTCTGTTTCACTGATGCTTATCAAGTCTGATGTAGTTCACAGAGATAAGCATGCATAGTAAAGTGCTGAAGTAAAAATTACAAAATAGATAGATGGTTGCAAAACTTTTGCTGACCCCTGTATATGTGACATCTTACAAGAACCTGTGATAGAATTCAATATGATTAGAGTACTTAGAATAAAAATAGGAGGTTATTTTCCCTTTAATAGTCATCATTTCCTCCTCTGTTGTCTTTGAAGTTCCCAGGCTTTCTTTTTTTCTTTTTTTTATTAGCTCTGCAGCAAATCATTTTGGTCTAGTTTAACTCTAGGCAAGCCACGGCTTTGCTGGACAGAGTCTGAGCACTGAAGGGTGACAATCAGAGAGTGAATTTTCTGGAAAATGAAGTCCCCTGAACCTAAACCTACTGCATTTGAATCTAATTAGGTCATTATAGAAAGTAAAAAAGACTCCTCCACTAGTAGTGAAGCACTGGCAAATGTTGCCCAGAAAAGCTGTGGCTGCCCCATCCCTGGCAGTGTTCAAGGCCAGGCTGGATGGGGCTTAGAGCAACCTGGTCTAGAGCAAGGTGTCCCTGCTCATGGCAGGGGGTGGGAACTGAATGATCTTTAAAGTTCCTTCTTTCCTTTCAAACCAAACCAATCTGTGATTCCATATTTCTATGATTTAATCATAAATGTACATGTAGCAGTACTAGCAATACTGAAATCCTTATAATGCCTGTTCACATATATACAAGATAAAAATTATTTTGGATTTTAATACTTACTTTTTTATACAGTAGAAAGTCACTTTAAATCCTCACTCCTTTCTGTACATTAATTTGTTCTTTGTCTGAATAAGGACTGAACGAAAGTTGAGGCCTCCAAAAGATGGTTTTTATTGTGACTGAAACCAGACATGCTAGCCTTTGATTAAATATTTATGACATGAAGTGTGGCCCAAACTTCAACCAAAATACTGCATTTTTGTGTAGCTCAGCAAACTTTTGTTTGTGTTAATTGTTTTTGTGCCTCTGCATTGCTTGGTGCTGGCCAGAGGTGAAGGCTCTAAGTAGCATGAGAACATTTAGTGCAGTGTTTCTGATCCAGCTGGGTGAGGAAACGTCAATATGATGGGAAGGCCTCACAAGATCTGCAGTGTGAAATCCAGGGAAAAGTTCTTCAAACAAGTAGAAAGTGAATGATGTTAAATCTATTTGACTCATTGTTAATGTCATTTTCATGACAATTTTTGTGTAGAATCCAGTATCTGAAGGAGGCCTACAAGGATGTTTGAGAGGAGCTCTTCATCAGGGGCTGTAGTGATAGGACAAGGGGCAATAAGTTTAAACTTAAACCGGGGAAGTTCAGGTTAGATATAAGGAAGAAGTTATCCCTGTGAGGGTGGCGAGGCTCTGGCACAGGCTGTCCAGAGAAGCTGTGGCTGCTCCATCCCTGGCAGTGCTCAAGGCCAGGTTGGATGGGGCTTGAAGCACCCTGGTCTAGTGGAAGGTATCCTTTTCCATGGCAGGGGTTAGAACTGGATGAGCCTTAAGGTCCCTTCCAACACAAACCAGTCTGGAATTCTGTGAGAAACAGAAAGGGTGAAAGGAAGTCTTTTTGAGAGATAATCAAAATGGAACTTGATTTTACCCAGCAGTGGATTTAAGTCTGAGCAATATCAAAGTGACTTCTTATATTTGTTCTTCATACAAAGGCAATTCTGTGGAGCAATTAGATATCTTCATTGTATTTTAGTGGGATACCTGTTTTTAATTACGAAGCAGTAAACTAAGAAAAAAATCATGATCTTATACCCAAATATATATCCTGAATCCTTTTCCGTTTAATATCAGGTGTAGAAAATGATTCCCATGTGTTGGTATTATATGGCTGGTAATGATTGGTGAATCAGAATTGTATTTTAAAGCCACTGCACAGGTCATGCTTCAGCAATGGAAAGAGAACAACTGCAAAAGATCTGGGGTGTTCTGCTCATTCTTGGAAAAAACACCAACCTTTTACTTGGATTTAAAAATATCAGCAGCAGTCTCTGAAGATAGCAGTACTCATCCTGATGGGGTTTTGAGGACTGATCAAATAGGGAGGAAGTTTGTGCCAAGCTGGGCTACCAGCAGTGAACTTAGTAACATAGTACAAGAGCACCTTCTCCTCATAGCTTGTGCTCCTTCTCCTTTGAAACTTTTATCAGCAGTTCATCTTCTGCTTGCTTCCTTCATTGCCATATCAATTTCCAGCTACTAAAGGCATTGATGCCATCAGCTTACATGTCCTCTGGTAGGGCTGAGGCCAAGGCTGGGTGCATCCTGGGGTATCCAGATCATGGAGTGCTGCTCTGTAGTCCTTCTGTGCCTTAAGAGAGCTTCCTGTAGCTCCACTTGCCAGAGTGACCTTAGGAGGTGTTGTTAAAATAAAGTTAAAGATGAAAAAGATTCATTGTCATCCCATCAAAGGAAAACCACTTTAAAAGAATATTTAGGTTGGGAACTTGTGAGCACCTGGAAGTGCCAAGATTTGGCCTAATAAGTGCAGGAGACTCAGACATTCATACACGTGGGTAGCACATTCAGGAAGATGGTCTTTGATTCAGTATACTAGTTCAGCGTGTAGAAAGCTTTGAAAAGGAACATTTTACTGTCTTTTTGCTTTGTTAGAGATAAGCATTTCCCTTAAATTTGCATTTTTCTGTTATAGTCCATGCTACAGGAGCCATTCTGAAATGTATTTCAGAATACTTCCAAATAAGTATGATTAAATAATATTTGAACTGTGTTAGTGCCTAGAGACAGCCCCAATTACAGTGACTTAGGGCAAATATTTTATGTTTAAAAGAACACTAGCTATAACAGAAAGATAAGCTGGAAGCCTTTTTTATTTGACCTGAATTTGTTTTACTTATTTCAAGAATGAGTAACATAGTATGTGCACATCTTCTGCATTTATATCACTAGATGTATTTATCAAAAAAATGAAGTATGAAGTATTTATTTAAAAACATGCATGAGAATAAAGATGGACTGTGATGTACCCAAAGGTATACACACTATACACAAAGAATTATAAAGCTATAAGGCTATATATGCTTTCTTCTATTCACACTGTCTAAAATAGTGGTGTGATAGCAAGGCGGGATAAAATATACATGCCGCTGTCTTTAAACAAACGATTGTAGCACAGACAGGGAAAAATATATATATACACACATTATATATATTATAAAACTAGACTTTGCATTCTATTTCTTATGGAGAAGCAGTTCATATTTGAAAACGAGTTTGAATAGTGCACATGACAACAGTGTGCTCTGTTGTTGTAGTGTATACAATATACAACTTAGCTGAGAATATTATTAAAAACTATGATTTTCTGAACCTAAAGGTTTTTAAGAAAATAATTTAATTTGGAGAGTTTGAGAATAGGATGTATTTTCAAGGATTAAAGTGAAGCAATAATAACATCACACTGAATATTCTTTCCAGGGAGTCTAAATATTTCATCATTGCTAATTCTCACATAATATCATCCATTACTTTAAAATAAACGGTCTGCTTTTCATTATGTAAGAAATGAAAATAGAGAAATAACTCCCCATGCAACTCAGGAAAGGGAAATCTTTGTAGTGTTTAAGAAAGTAGCTGAATCTTTTCCAATAAACTCAGTTATAGGAACGTTTCTTCCCATTTAATCTTTTCGATAAATTCTGCCTTCCTTTTTCTTCAGATCCTCATCAAATCATCACACCAAGTTCAGAGGGAGTTAATATGAAGTGATTTTTAAGGAGATTTCATATTTGGCAGTGACTGAACCAGTATTTCAATTTGTGATATGAAAACTAACTGCTCCTTTTCTACATCAGCTATGATGCAGTTACTAAGCTGGTCCTACTCCCAGCTGGCCATACAACATCTTTTATTCTAAGTAGCAACTCCCCATCATCTTCAGTGAATTAAAATTAACACAAATATAGGTGCATTTCAGCTGATCACTATTCATCTGCTCTCAATTTCTATACACCAGCCTCCAGCCCTGTTTACACAATATTCTTCTTCTACCAACCTGGATCAGCACCTTTATTTTGCCTTAAAATGTGTGAAATCTTGATCCTGTTGAAGCAGAGTAAAATCCCTCATTTCTCTAATGTGCTGAAACAAGTGCTGCAGTTTCTGGTGGTATCATAAAATCATAGAATAGTTACGGTTGGAAAGACCTTAAGATCATCCAGTTCCAACCCCCCTGTCATGGGCAGAGACACCTCCCATTAAACCGTATCACCCAAGGCTATGTCCAACCTGGCCTTGAGCACAGCCAGGGATGGTGTATCAGTTCCCATTAAGACAAAAAGCAAAGCTGTGAGGGTAGAAGGACCTATCTGAACCTTTTTGCAGGGGAAGATGCACTGATGCTTTCTGAAAATGATCTGATCAGCTGAAAGAGGACATAGTCACTTCACCACACTAGAAGCATGTAATTTATTCTTCAAGAAACTTTGTTATATTTTTCCTTATTATAAAAGAAGAAGCCAAACACGAATCAAACAAAAACCCAAAACCACCACCAGGAATTCCGCAGTTTCCTATTGAACCTGAAGATGGCTGCAGTACACAGTACCAAGGCAGAAGATAAAACTTCAGTGAGGTGAAAGGATATTAGGCTGAGATTAAGGAGAGCTGTCTGAAGATACCGATATTTTCCTGTTTCATTTTTTACTGTCTACATTTTAGAACAGTTATTTACTATAAAGAGTGAAAGAGATAATATAGATCTGCTTGTATGTGAAATAACTAAACCAGATGTTCCCTTCTGCCAGCACATGCACTCCAAGTGTCTTGTAGACTCTCAGAGGATAAGTTACTTGCACCTCCACGCAGTAACTGAAATGCCCAAGGGAAGGAAAGGAGTTGAATTTGCCCCCAGTACGTTTATCCCTGCAGTGACTCAGCTGAAATCCATACTCTCACCAAAGATGTGTATAGCCTCCATTTATGCCTTCTCCTTTAGCACATTAGTCCTCTGAAGAGGACTAATCCACTTAGAGAGTAAAGTGTTAGCAAATACTTTGTTTTGGTATGGTGTCTGCAGCATAGTGAGAAGGATTGCAGCTCATCATTAGATTAAAACATTTCCAAAACACAGTTATATTCAGTCTTTTTAAATGAAGTAGATACACATTCTTATTTCCTTAGGGAAATGAACTTAAAAGGAGGTCTCTTTGCCATGGGAAGAGAATGGTAATTTCTAAGGCACAGTAAATATGGAAAAGAGGGAACAATATCAGTCACCTAACCTTCAAACTTAACTTTCCTGTAACGCAGTCTGCTATTAGATTTGATGAAGCCCAAGTTCTGCGTATGAGCAATAGGATTGACTGTGGAGTAAATACTTATGTATTTAGGAAATGATTTGAATTTTAGGAGATGCCAGCATCTCCTCCTGCCTCCATTCATATATGTATAACAATGACAGTGTCAGCTTTAAGACTGACCAACAGGGACTAACTATAGGAATCCATACTTGGGCTATGGTTGTGTCAACATGAATACATTGTAACTTCAGTAAGGAATTCAGTTTTGTAATTTTATCTGTAATTGATGTAAAGTGGAAATGTGAGCTGAGTAAGTATTTTTCTGATAGCAAAATACAAAACTAGATTAGGCTTATCTAGTTTAACATTTTCTCACTATCTAAAAAAGTGGACTTACAAAAATGTTTAGAAGAGCTAGTGAACCTCACAAATTGTCTGAACTTGAATTCTAAAGCCAATTTGTCTTCCAGGCTTGGGAAAAGCGTATATCATTGTAGCATATGTGGTTGCTCTTCAACACTGGGAAAAACTTGATCTGAATCAGTAAAGCAATGCTGTCTTATGTTAGAGATAGTGGCTGAGGTCCCATTTTGCTGAGGGGCTGTACGTAGATATGTACACTTTTTTAGATGTCTATGCACTACAGAATTTCAAATTCAAGTAGGCAAGACACAGAAAGAAAGCAAAACTACTAATTTTGCAGGTAGGGAATGGAAGCACAGGGGAAGACCTGTTTAAATTAGATGTACCATCCCTACAGACATTCAAGGCCAGGCTGGATGCAGTCCTGAGCAATCTGATCTAGTTGAAGATGTCCCCATTTATTGAAGCAGGGTTGGATTAGGTGATCTTTGAAGATCCCTTCCAACCCAAACCATTCCATGATTCTATAAAATCACCTAGGAAGTGTCTGTGCTGGACCCAAGAAACAAACTCTGTTTTCCTGAGTCCTGGTCCAAAGCACCTACTGGTCTCCCAACTTCTTTTTTTTTTTTTTTTTTTTTTTAAGTTAATAATTGTTAGATTGAACCATAGTAACAAAGATTCTCCAATAGAATTATTGTTTCTAAGGTACAGTCTAAGCAGTCTAAGAATAGAAAAATATATAGGCACAGAAAGATATTAAAGGTCATTATACATTACATGAATAAGAGGCTGGGTTGGCTGAGTATTACACTTCTTTCGTTTTTCCTTCAACTTTTGATGTGCTCTTAGGATTCCTTTGAGAATCAAGACATGTAAACTCTCATGGATGAGCACTTCGAGACAAGCATAAGAATCTTGAGTAGTCTGTGTCCAAAAAAGGCCAGGTTTCTTACAGTTTCATTCTTAATCCTGATCACATTTTAAAACTACTTCCTATAAATTCAATTACTTTAATTCAGAGCTAGTTATACAGTAATGCAATTCCTTCATATTCACTGTTCACTGCAACATGTGTGTTCTCAAAGTACTGCACATCTTATGTTGATAGAACTTGTGAAAACTAATAAGCAACATTTTAATGCCCTTGGTTAAAGGTCTTTCTGTTGGTCTATCACACCTATAGCTTGCATTGACCTTAGAAATAAATACATACTTCACTGTGACTCTTCTTCCACCAGGAAGAAGATGAGAGAACAAGCATATGGCAGACGTTATCTTGTTGCTTGAGCACTGATGAAGGGCATTCATATAAAGCAGTAGTGACCGGGGGATAAGAGTCGATGCAAAAGATGTATATATATGTATGTATATGCTAGATCAGAGTCTATGATGTGATGAATCCCACTATAGCCACTGACTCACACTCTCAGGGAAAGCTCTCCAGAAAGAAAATGAGAAAGAAGAGACCTCAGAAGAAAATGTCAGGGTACTTATTGTCTCATAGGACTCTTTTTGGCAGCTGGAGATAGCAATTCTGTAATAATATGTTGAAGTTTGGAAGGGGATTCCTCCAGAACGGAAATATCCTTAGAAAGACCATTTCCCTAGCTATATCCAAGCCTGTGGGAAACTGTTACCCTATGACGAGTTCTTCTAAACTAGATAGGATTTCTATTTATTCCTTAATTAGGTTTTATTTTTGGCAACTCCCTTACTGTGACTTGACATCCCAGAAACAAGACCCCTCAGATTCTCAGAAGCCAGAAGAACCTCTGACAAATCTTACTCAGAATTGTCTTTCTTAGCTCTACTTGCTTGATAACATTTTCTTCCCATTCAGCTATTCCCTTCTTTACTAATCCCTGGAACAGTTGTGCTGTTAAGACCATCTTGCTGGAGGTACAGAACTCAAATCAAGAGAAGCAAACGAAAGAGCTACTTGCTTAACATTCTACATATTTCTACTTTATGAAGTTTGGATTTTGCATAATGAGACTTAGAAACAGGTACTGAATAAAATCTATCTTGGTGCTGAATAAATACTCTCTCGGAAAATAGCCCCATCCATAGTTTCTGAATATAATTGAATGTTGTGAGTTTGGGGATGCCTTAGTTTTCTGTTTAGGTTTTATTTATTTCACTACATTTCAGCTGTCATTTTCCTCAGCTATGTGACTAACAGCTCATATTGCATGGGAGTGATTGTTACAGGGCTTTTGCAGTCTCAGTCTGAGATCCAAGAATGAGACTAGATATATTTCTAATTGCACACCCTCAGAGGAAACAACAGATTTGACAGTTTGCCCACTGCTTCCAGTGATGTTTCTTAATCTCATTAATCCCTGGAAAAATATTAATGTGAAGTGCATTCATATGATGGATTATTCTGCTGATTATGTGCAATATAGAGACAGATTCTGGATCGATAGTTTAGTTTTACTGGTTGGTCAGCTTTGACTGTCAGTTGAATGGCAAAACCTGCTGTTAATAAAAGAAGATGATTCCACATGCACACAGCAAGAAAACGCCAGTTTCTCAGACATTCAAAGCAGAAGCACAATCTCATATTTTCTTCTGTATTTGCCCTATTAGTCTTTCAATTTTTACACAAGGGTAAGAATTTGGGAACTCCTGGTGTTACATGTCCCATTGGACTCTTTCATGGCATAGAATAACAGCTATTGGAATTGACATACAGAAGCACCTCCGAAGTCTTTTCACTGCTGGAGCAAAATACTCTCCAAAGAAAGAGGCTAACTGAGTTAGGCACAGATTTAGGTCTTCTTTGAGGACTAAGTAGGAACAAGCTCGAACTGGAGATCAGTGATGAGTGGTGCTCCTCAGGCACTGGTATTAGGACCAGCACTGTTTAACATCTTTGTTAGCAAGACTCTGTAACTGGGTATGGAAAATCCCAAGCACAAATACAGGCTTGATGGAGACTGGATGGAGAAGCCCCGAAGATAAGAACTTGGTTGCTGTTGGGTGATGAGAAGCTCAACATGACTTGAATTCAGTATGTACTTGAGGCCAGAAAGCCTCCATGTGCTGGGCTGCATCCCCAGAGCGTGAGCAGCAGATGAAGGGAAGGGATTCTGCCCCTCTGCTGAGCTCTGGAGAGAACCCCCTCCTGCAGTCCTGTGTCCCGCTCTGGGGCAACAACACAAGAGGGATGTGGAGCTGTTGAAGTGATTCCAGAGGAGGCCACAGAGATGCTGTGAGGGCTGAAGCAGCTCTGCTCTGGAGACAGTCTGAGAGCTGGCTTGTTCAGCCTGGAGAAGGATTCAGGGAGACCTTAGAGCAGCTTCCAGTGCCTAAAGGGGCTACAAGAAAGCTGGAGATGGGCTTTGGACAAAGGCCTGCAGGGACAGGACAAGGGCGAATGGCTTTAACCTGGCAGAAGGGAGACTGAGATGAGATCTTAGGCAGAAGTTCTTCCCTGTGAGGATGGTGAGGTGCTGGCACAGGTCGCCCAGAAACGCTGTGCTTGCTCCATCCCTGGCAGTGTCCAAGTGCAGGCTGGATGGGGCTTGGAGCAACCCGGTCTAGTGGAAGGTGTTCCTGTGTGTGGCAGGGGGTTGGAACTGGATGAGCTTTAAGGTCCCTTCCAACCCAAATCAGTCTATGATTCTATGATTCTCTATCCCCTGTCATCTGTGAAGTTAAAAAAGGGAAGTAATAAAGGGGAATAAAGCTCAGATGCTAGTTCCTTAGTGCAGGTGTCTGAAGATAGCTGATGGATTTTTATAGCATCTCAAACACTGTGCTTTATATGAATCTTGCATCAGCAAAATCTTCTTGGGTAGATTCTCTCTCCTCAGAATTCCACAACTGTTTCTTTTATTTTACTTTTCCATTTAAAGCATGTTTCTATAAAGATACTTACACTTCATCGTAATTTAACACCTCTAGACACCAGACTTGACACTCAACTCATGGACAAGCCTTGACATGTATCTTGTGAGATCAACTCCTTCCTCCTGAATAAATCCCATTAACGTGTTGGGAAGTTATGTGGTGATTCATGTCAGAACACTGTAGACCAGGACAGAGCTACACTTCCAGTCACTGAGTGTTGTGTAATCAAAGATAAATGGGAATCTTGGTTATAAAGCTTAAAAACCCTCAGGATGGAAAGCTTGTTGAACATAATACTGTCTAATTTCTCCTTTGTCAGCTGCAAAATTCATCTCATTAAAGCAAAAAAAAAAAAAAAAAGGGCAAAAGTTTCTGAAAGGTATGTTTGCTTTCAAACTGTTTTGCTGTTCCTTTTCAGATGTCTTTTCAGATGGAGACATGGCCTGTGTTATAATACCACTTCCCTTAAACATTGGAAGCTTAGCTTTTTGCAAGAAAATTTGCACAAACATTCTTCTCTTAATCCAAACAGAGGGGTTATGAACTGAACCTTCAAACAGAAACTTGCAAGATTTGGCTGCTCAGCTCAGTAGCACCAATAGGGTATGCCAACTATCACACACTGTAATTAATTGTTGTAAAAGGAGGTCTTTCAGGCAGAATACCCACTATATATATAGCTTGCCTGCTTTTTTTAACCAAATAAGGTAACAGGGCATTTCACTGTTTATAATAGCAACACGAAATGCGATGTTTCAAACTGTTACAAAAACACATTTCAACTCTTCCTGCCCATTCCCAAGTTTCTTCAACTCCTGAATCAAAAAATCCCAAACACAACTGGCTATGATTCTCTGGCAGATTTATAGAAACCTCCAGTTTTCCCTTTTCCAAACACTCCAACAAAGCTTCAGAGATGAACAACATATCACCCAAGTTCTGGCTTTGCGCAAGGATTGGACATACATAAGAGAAAGAGTAAACATCCAAAAACTAGTTCCAGAGGCTGACAGCAAGCGGAACTAATTAAAGACACCCAGGCAAAAGAGATCATTTCCTAAAATAAATATGTCAATATTCATCATATAAATAAAGTTGGTGCTGTTGTGAATCTGGAGGTGTTTATAAATAGGCATCTGGCACTATAATATTGTGATCATTATAAAATGAATACCAATGAAGTATATAAATACTTCAGCCCTCCTCTAGACAACTCTTAAACTGCTTTAGCCTCTTATCAAAACTTAAACATCATATTGCCTGACATCATCTTGAAGTTCTTTAATGACCAAATATTTGTTACTATTCCCACTTACTATTGTAACTTTATTGACTTAACCAGAATTACACCAGTGAAACGAAACAGATTCTCACCATGTAGACCTCATTAAACATTTTTCTATCCTACTCTTTCCTTCCCCTGCAAGTCCAGTAGCTGTTTATCAAAGCTACCTTGGACTCTCCTGATTGTGATGCCCAATTACCCGTTCATCTTGCTGAAAGTATTCTTGGCATCAGACCCAGGCCAAAGCAGATGAAAGACATCCTCTCGATTTTATTCCCTACTACTAGCTTGCATCATGTCCTGAACAGAAAATGAAACTCACTGGATTTTCACTCCCCAGAAATAAGGGCAATGAAGTGCATTTCAGATGAAAGGGCATCTTCCTCAATCCTGACAAAACCCATAAGAGCTATTAGAATTGTTAAAGCTTCGCAATCCTGAAAGAGATGCTGAAATAGTTCTGCCAGATCAGGTTTTTCTCATCACTGAATGTTTGATATTCAAAACCAGCAAGGCTGAAACTACCTCCACCACCACCTTTTTTTCACAGCCACATGCTTTTAAGGCAAGGAGATCATGTTTGCTACTACTTCATTTTCTTTCTAGCACAGTGTGCCACTGAAACAAACACCCTTGAAGAGGTGGCAACTGTGGCCTCCGTCACTGGAAATAGAATCATAGACCCATTGAACAGTTTGGTTTGGAAGAGACCCTAAAGCTCATCCAGTTCCAACGCCTTGTTACAGGGACACCTTCCACTAGACCACGCTGCTCCCCATCCAACCTGGCCTTGAACACTGCCAGGGATGGGGTAGCCAAAGCATTTCTAGACAACCTGTGCCAACTCCTCAGCACCCTCACAGGGAAGAGCTTCTGCTTAAGAGCTCATCTCAATCTCCCCTCTGTCAGGTTAAAGCCATTCCCCCTTGGACTGTCCCTATAGGCCCTTGTCTAAAGCCGCTCTCCAGCTTTCTTGTAAGCCCCTGGTGGCAAATGCAGAGGGTAAAAATTGGGGAGAAGGAATGAATGTATGGATGCATACGAGTTACATGAGCTCTGTGCATTTCTACATTCAGATTAGTTACCTTTTTCTCATTTCCTGGTGTACGTTATTATCTAGTATAGCTGAGATTTCTGACTGCTCTTGAGTTCTTCATATCCCAAATGCATTCAGAAGACAGTAATTCTTTTTAAAGTACAGCTCTGGAGCTCATGATTAAAATTCAGCTTTGCAGAGCAAAATTCCTTTTGTCATCAGTGCAAATTCAGTGTGCAAAACAAAGGGCAATCTGCAGCAAACCTCCAACAGCACAGATAAGAAAGAGTACCACGGCTGGAAAGCTTTACTTTTGAGTTTGAGTTTGAGGTTTTGGGTTTGGAAAGATTAGGTACTTTGCTTTTGCAGCATTATCTTTATCATATCAAGAGCTTCTTTCTATTGTTTTTTATTGTCTTGATTGGAAATTAAAATGTAACAGCAAGAAAACCAGGTTGGATTCAACATTTGACTTTATTTCTACTTGCTTGGTTAGTAAGAGAATTTCCTGTCTGCAGGAAGCTTCCATGCTTTGGAAGGAACACTTTATTTCAGGTTGATTGAAACATTACATGCCACAGCTGACATTGTGAATGAGATAAAGCTCAGGAAGTCTGCATTACTTCCTGAAATGAAATTTAATCATACTTGTCATCCCTGATATTAGAAGTTTCAGTATTCACAGTGGGACATTTTCTAACTTTTCTATAACTGATTCCAATTCAGGCTCTACTGTCATGTTCAGCAGGATGGTTATTTAGAATGCTATGAGTAGCCCTTAACTCTAGCCCCTCTTCCGAGCTGCCTCCTGCTCTGGATCATCACTAGCACGTGTGCTGTCCAGACAGGGGCTCTTCATCAGGGACTGTAGCAATACATCAAGGGGCAATGGGTTTAAACTAAAACAGGAGAAGTTCAGGTCAGATATAAAGAAGAAATTCTTCCTTGTGAAGGTAGTGAGGCAGTGACACAGGCTGCCCAGAGAAGCTGTGGCTGCCCCATCCCTGGCAGTGTTCAAGGCCAGGTTGGACGGGGCTTGGAGCAACCTGAACTGGTGGAAGGTGTCCCTGCCTGTGGAAGGGGGTTGGAACAGGATGAGTTTCAGGTCCCTTCCAACCCAAACCAGTCTGGGATTCTATGATTCTATGATATTGTGAGATTGTTTGAGGAATGGATTCAACTGAAAATAAAACATTAAGTTACCTCAGTAGCTTCTATGCTTGCAGAGCCAGAGTGAGGGGAAGGAGTGAGTGCAGCAATAAAAGGCCCACCATGTAAAGGAGGAGAGGTGGATTAAGTCAGTGTTGCCACAAAGAGTTATTTGTGTGGAACCACAATCACTGTACACTTTCATTATCACATGGAGTACCTTGCTTCCCTAAAGCAATGTATCCAAATCCCCAAAGAGTTGATTCGTATGTCTGAGGAAGATATATTAAGTACCATGCATGGATGAGTAACAGATGTTTGATGTGAATGGTAGAAAATCCAGCACAGTTTTTGCAGGGATAGAGATTGCTTTTGTGTCCTTGGCTACCTTCCCCGGGGTTGTCACTTGGATTGCATACTGTTTGGATACACTGCAGAGAGAGATGCTGCAGTCAAGCTCAGTGTAAGGCATGGCAGATATTTAAAATCTCTGTAGATAAAAAGAACAGAAATTAAAGGAAGGTAAAAAGAATAAAATGGAGGTAAAATAAAAGAGGAGGTAAACATGAAAATGGGAATGACTCATGAAGAGGAACCAAAACACAAGGATGTCAGCAAATATCCATTACTGAAGCCCTGACCAAAAGCCTCAGAGGACAGTGTTCGGTTAGGTGTAGTGAACAAGCTGACTTTCAAACGTCCCAGAAGCATAAGATGGGAACAATTCTGCTTGAAGTGATGTGCAGTTTAGCACAAGCAAAACTCCAGCTTTTGCAAGTGCAGAAATCAACACTGCTACCAGCACACATGCACAAAAATGCCTGCATCATAAACACAGTTGGAGGCACGTGGCACAGTTAGAGAAAAATCACTAGTATTGTTGGAATTAAGTAAAATGGAGAAACATTTGGCTTAGGCATTGAATGGACACTCCTCTCCAACTGCTCCTCTTCTCTACCCAATCCAGCCAACTATTTAAGGTGAAAAGACTGAAGAAAAAGCCCCTCTCACACACCTACAAACTTTATTAAGCCAGAGACTCTCCCGATTTCAAGGGCTGTTAAGTGCAGTTGGAAGCCACTGCTGAAAAGGTTGGAAAAGCCAGGTTTCAGTTTCAATTTTGCAGGAGTGATGGTCTTTCTTTCCCTAGTAAACCACGGAAATGTCAGGATTTACATGTGAGAAATAAAGCACAGGCACATTAGCTGACTCGTATTCACAAGCAAGGTAGCTAATGGTGTGAGAAGGATTCACATCTCTTGACCCCCTCTTCTGTGTTTTACCCACAAAACCATTTTGAAGTCATGGGGGACTTCTGAGTTTATGGTGAATTTAATACCTATTACATCTTCAACACATACATATTTACAAAGCCAAGAGAGTTTTCTAAGTCCAGAAACCGTGAATTAGCACTTTTATCTAGGTGGGAAATAAGAAGCGGTATTTTCATGGCTACAATCAATTGTATTTGCATGTCTATAAATTAGAGGGCATCTGAGCAAAAAAACTTAACAGCCATGATTACATGAGTGCCCTGCTCCTGCTTTCCCCAAACTCCCCAAAGACCTTCTGCCTTTGGTTCTGCACAACCACCTCTATCTTTGCTCCAGGACAGCTAAAAATTGATAGTAGAGGTTATCCCATCTACAGGTTTCATGATTTGAAATGCACTAATAAATCCATGAACAGAGAGTTCACTACCTATATGAACACAGAGAATGGGAAAAGCAATTCTGCGCAGGTCCAAACATGCAGAATTACCATAAAAATCTTAATGGTGAGATCTGTGTCATCATAGAACCATTTTTCTAAAAACAGAGCTTGAAACTTTCATGCTTGGATCATCATCTTAGGAATCATTATCCTGTGTATGATATGACTACATTGCTAAGTCATTTTAACTCTATACAGGGTTGTGCAGGGCTCAGCTGTGATTTTAGAGTGAAAATAGTTTAGCACTTGTAAAGCAAAATATTTTGTCCTTGTGATTGTTACCTGCCGACTTACAGGCCCCACTTCAATGAGCTCTCAGCCAGGGGAGTCTCCTTTGAGACCTCATGTTCACCTGGAAAGTGTTAATTCCTTTAGAAAGAAGTTCTAGCAACGCTTGTTTAGGCTGGGAAGAGGGAAGGGCTAGACAGATAATTACCTTGAGAACTGGAATATCAAAAATCCAGGAAGAATGAGAGTGTACCTAAGACAGCAGGAACCGCCTAGGGAGGGAACCTTCAGTGTCTCAAGTCAAAGAGAGATGGACAAGTTAGAATGACTGTCAAAACCATTCACTGTAGCATCAAAGCCGACTTGCTCTCATTCACTGCATTAAACCATCATGATACTTTGAATTTGGCTATCTTTCATGAGCAACAATGGGAAAATGAATAGCAACTTAACTTTCACATATGTAATATTTCAATCTGACCTAGGATCTTCCAATGGGACTAGAAAGCACAGCAGAAATGCAGCAGTTAGACAGGCAAGTGAGCAGAGCTCGCACTGACCTTGCATCAGAGCATAACTAAATTCTTATGATTTATGTGGTATCTGGTTTCATACTCACCCTCTGCACCAAGGCAAATTCTACTTGTCTGCATGTGTAGATGTCCACATTTCAAGAAAGGTTAAGAAATATGTTAAGAACTTTTATATCTGAGTTTATATTTCAAGACTTCCTTTTTAGTCATCTGGTTTAGGGAAATACAAAGAAACTGAAAAGGGACTGGAAATCTGTGTAATACAAACATAGAATCATAGAATCCCAGACTTGTTTGGGTTGCAAGAGGTGACTTTAAAGCTCATACAGTTCCCACCCCTGTCATGAGCAGGGATGTCTCACACTAGACCAGCTTGCTCAATGCCCCGTCCAACCTGGCCTTGAATAATGCCAGGGATGGGGCAGACCCAGCTTCTCTGGGCAACCTGTGCCAGCACCTCATCACTCTCACAGGGAAGAACTTCTGCCTAAGATCACATCTCAATCTCTCCTCTGGCAGGTTAAAGCCATTCCCCTTGGACTGTCCCTCCATCCCTTGTCCAAAGCCCCTCTCCAGCTTTCCTGTAGCCCATTTAGGCACTGGGAGCTGCTCTAAGGTCTCCTTGAAGCCTTCTCTTCTCCAGGCTGAACAAGCCCAACTCTCTTAGCCTATTTCCAGAGCAGAGCTGATCCAGCCCTCGCAGCATCTCTGTGGTCTCCTCTGGACTCGCTCCAACATCTCCATGTCCCTCTTGTGTTGTTACCCCAGAGCAGGACACAGGACTGCAGGCGGGGTCTCCCCAGAGTGCAGTAGAGTGGGAGAATCCCCTCCCTTGACCTGCTGCTCACGCATGTTCTGGGGATGCAGCTCAACATGTGTGAGGTTCTTGGCTCTAGCACACACTGAAGCCAGGTCATGTTGAGCTTCTCATCACCCAACAACCTCAAGTCCTTCTCCTCAGGGCTGCTCCACCCAGTCTCCACTCAGCCTGTGTTTGTGTTTGGGATTGCCTTGATCCAGGTGCAGGACCTTGCACTTGGCATTCACTGATCACTTGACTTGTGTTTCACAGTGAAATATTGCAGATATTTCTATTTTAAAGAAAAGGCTAACGCTCCTTTGGCTCAACTTTGCATGCTGGAGGTTATTTGGTATTTTTATTTAAACATAGAAGCTATATTCTCTCTTCATAAAACCAAGAGAACAGTATTCCACCTTCCTAGTGAACCACCTGCCATCGGAAATAATCCAAATTGTAGCTAGTGAAAGAAATGAGGCAGCATAATTTGCACATGCCAGGGATTACTTTCCCAATCATTTCAGATGAAGGAATGCTAAAGCATTGTATTGCTTTCCTTCCTTTATTTTCAAAATCCATCTCACTCTCAAGAGTTGTCAGGGTTTTTTGCTTTATGCTATGGTGAAACAGTTTCTCCCTAGCTCCACTGGCTTATTGGTGCCCTCTTGTGTTTAATAGAACATGACAAAGATTGATTGAGTCTGCGGGTCTCTTAAGACACAAGATTCAGGGAGAAAAACTTATATAACTAAACCTGATAGACATGTGAAAATAAG
>JAOEHY010032850.1:0-15243 GCA_025447955.1 Psilopsiagon aurifrons
GTGGGGAGAAGAATTGAAAGAATGTAACTCCCACATGGCACATATCTATCCCTCCTGCCTCTATTAAGTGGTCAATAGGGTGGTACTGATAATTGCAGAATCATGGAATAGTGGAATGGTTGGTTGGAAAGACCTTAATATTATCTATTTCCAATCCCATGACATGGCCAGGGACACCTCACACTACACCATGTCGCCCAAGGCTCTCCCCATCCTGGCCTTGAACACAGCCAGGGACTGGAGCATTTACCACTCCTTTGGGCAGATTTTAAAGGTCACAGAATAAAGCTGTCTGTATTTTAGCACATGGATAAATTATGAATTTATAAAGACAAGTATAATATGACCCCATAATTTAATTTGCTATAACTGGAAGACATGGTATTTGAGACAGCTAAATAGATAAATAAACCTGGACCATACAAATCCACAGTATACTAGAAATGTATGAAAACTGACTAAATTAGCAAATTAAATGGCATATTCCTGTTTGACACAAGGCTGCATAATTTCTGGAGGTATGGCTACAGAGATACATGAGTTAACTTCAAACTAGTTAACATGGTACAGATAGCAATGCATCTGTAGTGGCTAAGATACAGCTGTCAAGTATTTATTTATCTTCATGGGTTTACAGTAGCCTAGGATGAAGCCAGTGCTGCGGGACGTTTGACTACAACCAATAGTTGTTAACCCTAAATCTCATTTCAGATGGATGTAACACTTTTTGACTGCTACAAATAAATTTCGTTTAAAATTATATAAACATGTAACTCATGAGACCTTGTCTCCCTCTTATATAGGCATTTACATTCAGTGTAGCAGGGCTAAATCCAGCACAGGATTAGGCGCTGCAGTAAGCAGAGTGTGCATGTCTAGTGCCAGCTGTTGAGGACCTGAGCAAAGTCAGAGGCAAGTCTTTTCCACCTCCTCAGGTAATTGAGGTGATTTAGAATGAGTGCAGGTGCTTTCATAGTCCATTAATTGCTGTGATTTCCTTAGATTATTGTTTTGGACCTGGGAGCCTGTGCCCCTTTCCTTTTTTTTCTTTCTTTTTTTGAGCATTCAAGAAGAATTAACTTGTAGCATCTAAGGTTACTTCTAAGGTTGCTTCTTAATAAAAGCATCTACACAAGAGATTTAATGGTCTCTGACTAATGGACTCTAACTTCATTGTATTAGTTCATTTATCTTAACTTTTCTGAGTGTTGCTCTGTGGACAAGCACTTAGTAAGTCAGGCTGAGCAAGCAATCTCTGCTTCATGCATCATCACCTACTTTTATATTAAGCGTCAGACTTCAGACTTACTCAGCTGGACATTCTTTTTACTTCCCTTAGGTAAAAAATTAGTGCCTTCTTATTATATCTCTTCTTTTTGCATTTGCTTTCTTTTATGGTGGGGAATGTCTCTACCTCAAACACTCTAATAAAGAAAAACTAAATTATATCCTCCTTCACTGTCTTCCACTTGTCGCAAACCAAATGCACTATTAGATGACTGAAATACAGAAAAATTTCTCACATATATGCTATTTCTTGTTTTTATTTTTATGTGAAGTAGATAACAATATTCTTATACAATAAAGTTTGGAATACATTGATAAATTTCTTTTAAATTTTCTGTTATAAACTCCCATTTTAGATTATTTATAAATATACCACACCCTGGTCACTGAGAATGAAATTTTTCATGCTTTTCTTTTTGCTTCAAGCTGAATTTTCATTCAAAGTAATATAAAAATGCCCCAGCAATTTTTGAAATCTATGGCATGAAAATCATTTTGGGGTGCTTTATTTTTTTCAAAGCTAATAACAGATCAGTCAGAGCTTATAATTTTTCAGTATTTGCAAAGAAGTCAAAGAAAAATTCTTTAAGTTGTGGGAAAAATTTAGCTTGCACAATTGTCATAAAAATAATTTAGTTACTTATTTTTTTCTCGATAAAACCGGCATCCTATTATAAAGAAAATGATCATTTAATTACAAAGTGTATTATAAAGGAAATCAAATGGTTGAAGTTCAATGAGCAATTTCAGAGTTTCAATACCAGCATTTTTCAGATGAAGAGTGATTGATTTAGCAGCCTTAAAAAAATTTTTATGTCCCTTTTTTTCAATGTTTTTTATAAGCAAAAGAAAATCTTATTAACTGATTTGTTTCACAGAAACATAGGAATATGGCCAGCCTGATTTATTTCTGAAACCAAATGTTTGCACCTATTTGCTGCAGGCTTGAAAAAGGACATGTATTAAATCCTTTGCAAAGAAATAGATATCCACATGTCTAAATCTGGTAAAGATCTGCAGACAGTGAAGTGTTATCTATGACAGAGATTTGAGGACTACCTATGAAGTTGAACATGAAAATATTTCTGGGGGTGGGGAAAGCAGAGTTAAATTCAAAAGAAAAATCTTAGTTAAGTTTGTCAGATCAAAAGCTTCAGGACTTTGGTGGCCCTTCTGCACCGTACCTGTAGAGTCAAAACTGTGCAGTCATCATAGCTCTGAAAACTAAGCCTTCTAAATTCTGACAACATCTGCCCTTCCAAGATGAGATCTACCCAAATGCCATAGCTCTAACAGCGTCCATAAGAAGTAATGGCAAACATTACAATCTGAGATGAGACTATAGGATATCAACATACAGAATAGGGCTCTTGAACTAACCAGGGATCACCTTCAGCCTATCACTGGAAAAATAAAAATAGTTTATGCTTACACCAGCCTGGTCTTTGCTTATCCTCACTCCAGGCTCCATGCCCACATACATCAAGTTACTTTTATTTCTCAAGACAGAGTCAAGTGATCCCTTCTCCATGTTTCTAGCTTGGAGTTCACACAAATTCCCTTCATTTTATCCCTTTATACCATTTTGATAATGTGAAGGAACTTTAATTATATTTTTCTGTCCGCTTTAAGGTCTGCTGACACTCAATTCTGTTAATATTTTTCAAGGCTCATTTTTGTTTGTTCTTTTTTTCCAAAGCACGAAATAGGGAAATGTCATGGAGAAACAAGAATAAATTTAAAAATAAAGCAAAATAAAATACAAACCCCCACAACAGTCTCCCTTATACTAGTAAGATGTTCTGTGGCTGAAAACAAGCTTTCTGATTGCCAGTCCATTCTGCATAGCTCAGCTATGGTTTTTGGCATAGAGACTACAAGGGTAGTCTCTATGTCTGATGTGTAGAAGCCCATGTTTCACTGCCACTGACCATCACAGAGCTATTGTTTGCAAAACTGTGCTGTTTTCCCATCCAAAACTGACAACGCACTAGCTCGATGTGTTTTGAATGAAGCTAGCACCTGCTAATACAAATGTCAGATGTAAAAGCATGCTACAGTTTCTGCAGTTTAGCTCAGTCTAGGTTCTGCACGAGATAGGCAGGGAGGAGATGTCTTTCCCTCGGTATGTTACTAGATATCCCAAAGCAATTGAATGAATTACTGCCTCTAATTCATTCAGTGATACATTGCTGGTGCTGCTGCATTCTTCACAGCCTACTTTTTTACTGTAATTTGGCTGTCCATATTCCTTAAATGCCTTGAAAAATCTCACTTCAGTCTCTTTCCACTGTACTGCTAATTGTTATCAATAATAATTCACCTATTATGACTGGAAATGTGTTTGGATAATGCAAACACATGCAAGACATAATGAAATTACTGAATGTTTGTAATGTTACTTCTTAAAGACATGGACCAATTTCCTAGTGAGGAAATATTTAACCAACAAAAAAATGCTTGCACCTCTGTGAAATGACATTTGCTTCAAAGCTGGTGAGATAAATGTATGCAAAACCATTACTGTGCTTACGTATAAAGCTTGCAGTTGTCTTCTAACTGGAGCTGTATTTTCTGTGTTTTACTTGTTGACAGAAACTTGAGCATTACAAACAAAATATTTTGCCCCTGAAATTACAATATGTTAGCCTTTTAGTAGTACGGGTTGACATGGGAAGTTTTTGTCATCGAAATCATTAGGATGTGGAGCATTGCATTACCCAAAAATGGACTGAAAATTAGGTGGGCAATAGTTCCTGAGGATCCATGTTTCCCTGTTTCTGGTCAGATATGTAGTTTGTTTTGGTTTGAATAGCTGCTCTTCCTGAGGTTATGCTCTGATTAAAAGAGATGTGTTTTTTTTAATCAATTTTAAGTGACAGCTAAAAATAAATAAAAAAAGAGCGTGGAAAGCAATATGTAAACCTTTTATTTCATTTTTATTTTTTTTTTTGTAAGAAGAGAATGTTGTGCTCTCAAAGGCTGAAAATAATGCCCCCTGTCAGAAATCTTAGTCAGGGTGCTTGTATTATGAGACTAAAAGAGATCTCACAGATTAGATTAAGGTTGCTGAATAATCGCTTATTTTACAGAAATATGGTCTAACATCTGAAGTCTTCCCCAGTGAAAAATATTTCTCTTGGACCTGGAATTCAACATTGACATCAAGGAGGTCTATACATTACCTACTACCTGCAACTCAGAGCTAAAATTCACTATTTGAAATAACAAATATTTTTCCTCAATCACCTTAGTGAAATAAATGCACATAATTCCTCCAGATTACAGACTTATTCTGTGGATTTTTTTTTTATATATAGCTAGTAATTCAGGGAGGCAAACCTGATAAACCAGAAAAAATTGAGAGGAAGGAACTGCTGAAAGGTATGTATTCAGTATGTTTGCCAGTGGTTCAAAACAATGTAACCTATTGATTTTTAGACCCTTCTTGTAAACCCAATTACATTTAAGGATGGAGGAGGTGTGAAAGCCAGCTGGAAGGAGAATTAGTATTTTAAAAGCACTTTGAATTCATTGCTGAGCAAATGGCTAAAATTATGTTCAGAGATTTTTAAGTAAGTTTTTACTGTATTATTAACTTATGTAAAAGATGCCCAGAGAATCAATAAGTATGTTTTTTATTCTTCTTGAATAAATTCAAGCACAATATTCATCCTTGGGAATACTTCCAAGCAAAATGGAGTGAGTAAATTGTAACATACAGGGCATGGTCCCTGGAGGCATTCTGCTTCCGAGACTTGCCTTTCAAAAAAAATTTCCCCAGACTCATTTCAGAGACTATTTGCTAATTAGCTGTTAATGTATGCCAGCAACAAATTACAGATCCAACTGTTATAGGAGTCAGAATCAGATACTTCTTCCTTTCCACCCAGAACCCAGGAGTTAGCTTTGGGCTCCAAAGGCCACCATTTATTTTGCCTCTTGTGAGGGATGTTTTGACAAAATGGTATTTGTTGAAATATACCTACTGGTCAAAACACTTTAAGCCTTCTGAGAACATGTCATTTGCATAAAAATTTGATTAATGAAGTCTTAGGCTGGAGGAAGAAACCTGTTCTGGAAGAACAAATAGGCCAATAGTCATAATAAATCACCCCAAAAAGGAAATACTCAATATCCAGCTGTGGCTGATTTATTTCAGACCAAGAACACAAGTCTCACAACCCAAATGAACATACACCTTCCTGAAATTTGTGCTTGACTAGGTTTTCCCAATGGTCTTTGACTGGATATTTCCATTTTATATAAATAATTCAAAATACATTGAATTGTCAAGATGGACTCTAGAGGTTAATTGAGGCTCCTAAGTTCAGGTTTGTATTAGAATTAATATTTATTACTAGAAATAGAATGATGGTAACACGAGAAATTTTTTTCTGAGATTTGGAAAAATGACAGAGCAAAGTCAATAATGTCCCATATTAAAACATGAATGCGTCATTAAAACATCTCTATTATTTTTGTGGAAAACTTGGGAAACTCTTCAATTTGATTTGGTAGAAGAACGAATGATATTCAATGTTTTTAAAAGCTAATAACAAATGAAAACCAATCTCAGCCAATGAAGAATGATTGTAGGGTCTTAACTTCTCATAATTCCTACTAATTTTCTAACTGTATTTTATCTTTAAGTTAATGTATTAGGTTTTTTTAGTAAGCTGTCATTACAATTGCTACTAAACCAGTACTGCATATAGAGATTCTCTGTATTTACAGTACTGAGAAATGGTATTACTTTCCCATTTACCAATTAGTGGTATTGCTTTCCCACTATACTTTGTATTTTAAACCTATGACTATGGGATACATGTTTTTTTAAGGCCTATTTCGTTGTAGTGTGACTGGGAGACTCCAAAGTTTCACTGCATCCCTTTATTTTAACTGCTTATTTTCCACTTTGTATGCATTTGCTTTTCAAGTTTCAGATAACAGAGAGCAAATAGCATACTACCCTAACTTCCAACCAGCTTCTATGATGAAATTTAGGAAAGTCATCTAATGGCACAGAGAGCAATTAAAAGATTCTCAGTCACAAATAACTCAGCCAGCTATGTCAGGAACTTGTTCTCATATATTTCATCACTATATTTCTAAAACAAATTGATAGCCTGAACATTTTCTACCCTTCTTCTTTAGCTTCAGTTAGGTATGGAATTCACTGTAGTGTAAAAGTACTTCCTTATTTTTTCATTTTTGCAAAGGGAGTTTTACTAAATTTGAATGCAATCTTTACAGGAGTAAAAGTTAAAGCTAGATTGCAGTTTCACAGCTCGTTTTTCTGAATTGCTCTAAAATCCACATGCTTATTTCCCATTGTCTGGAAAATTATTGTGTAAAATTCTAAGAAAAGTGAGTGGAAAATGTTATGTGAATAACTGGGTGGCATAATACATTTTCCACTGTTGTAATGTTGGTTTTTACTTTGCTCGTACTGGGCATCTAATTATGGCTCTGACATCATTGCCAGGGCCTGATCTCAGCTAGTGTCCATTACTAGCTATCCATATCCATTATTGGTTATCCATTTCAAACCAGCTGGCAAGTGACACGTGTCATTTGTGCATGTGAGGCTCTTTTGGTGCAGCTTTGATTCCAGGTTTCTTACAAGCCTCTGCCTGACAGTATGGGGAGGTCCAGGTGGTGTTCTCATCCTAGTGCAGCCAGCAGCATTTAGTGTGAGCTCTGCTTTAGTCCTTAACAGTTTTCTGAAATTCTCTCTCCAGGATTAGACAGACAATTGCAAGCAATGTTATTACTGTAGTAAACAGTTAAGGCATGTTACAGTGGCTTGGATGGTAAGCAGTAACTTGCTATCCAGAGTTGTCTGATCACACCAGTGTAGGATGATGTGTAGTTATGCACTTGACAGCTCACGAGTAAAGCAGTCTGCCATTTTGTCTCCTAAGGCTTATCTTGGTAGAATTATTTTTAAGTATTTCCACAGGATTTTTTAACATATATGAATGCATCTCTTCTTTCCTAGTGACACATAAAGACAAACTGGAAAGACAAGACAAACCTGAAAAAAGGGAAAAGCACGCAGGTAATGATTTAATGTCAGAATTTATTTTACATTTTGCGGTACACCAGAACTCATTGTCTACTCAATTTCCATTTATGTATCTCCTTAACTGGAAAACATGCTATAGGACTTTATTAATTGAATTCATTACATCATGTAAAGTTTTGCAGACATATGACTGAGTAGTACTTTCTATTCTGTTTGTATGCTTGTTGGTTTTTTGTCTGAGGAAGGGAGATAATCTCGGAGTAATCTCTGAGTATTTCCAACGCTCACAGTAATTATGGTTGCTAAAAGAGTATGGTCATCATGGAAGAATACCTGACAACCTGTAAACAAAGGTCATGAGGTAAGCCATGTGAAAAAAAAAAACCATTTTAAATATAACACTGAGTAGGGTGGTTGCATAGGTATTGAATAAGGCAGGACTAAGTCTTTTAGTAGTTACTTGAAATAAATCGGTATCTAGCATTGCTTTATCTTTCACAATTTTTACTTTCTTTTGAAGCACCAACACAGGGCTGGCGGGAACATAATATTGCTCATTCATACATTTTTTTCGTTCTTAGTATAGACTCATATGCCGGAGTGAAATAGGTCGCTGAGTGCTCTTACATGTCTGGTCCCTGTAGCGTATCTCAGGAGATGCGATCACATACCAATACCAGTTCTGCACAGACACGGACAAGTTGTTTTGTAAACATCAGTCACAAAAAATTGGCAAATCAGGGCCCATATAGGAGAATATTCTAGACTACCACAACTCAGTGATTATTGCACAACTCGGATGCATTCCAAGACCTGAGCGAGAAATCTAGTGTAAAGTGGAAATTAAAAGCAAACAAAAAGCCCCAAAGAGCATTAGTTATAATGCCATTGCAATTAGATTTGTAATTAATTATAGTGTTTAATCATTCATAGCTAGGAAAATTGTTTGTTATGTGGAGTTTAGAAAATCCTTCAGAAACGAACCAAAGTCATAAACAAGAAAGCTCAAAAATAACAATAAACCAAAATAAACAATAAATGGCAGTGTAAACAAAACAAACCAACAACAACAACAAAAGAACCAGTAAAAAACATCAGTAAGCTTGACTGTTCTTGACCAACTTCTTTCATGGCATTACAATTGTGCCAGAAAGGCTATTCCTCTGCCAGCTAATGGTAGAAACCTCAGGAATTGTAGACAAGTTTTTGAAAGTTTAAATCACATGTTTTGGCATCAACAGCAGGCAGCAGCAGCTGAATCAATATTTCTGATTCTTTGTATGGACAGCTGTGGTCCCTAGTTCTGTTTCTTGATCTCACTTTTCTTGCTTAAAAAGCAACATTTCTGTCTTTTAATAACCATTAATGTTGTCTGTATGTATTTCTAGCTATTCAGAAGGAGAAACAAGAAAAGCGAGAAAAACATGACAAAAAAGCACCTTCTAAAGGTAATGGTGATTTTATTAGATTTTGCAAAGTTTTAGGTTTTCAGTGTTTGTATAGTTTGGGAGAGTGTGGAGATGAGTATTTAGAGTTTAAAGCTCTTCTAGTTCAAGTTCTACATTTTTGGGTGCTTTGACTTTTGCTTGATCGTGTCTTGATCAGCCCCTGAGTAAACTGTTGCTCAGCATACACTTCTTGCTCAATTCTCTTGTTTTGATGCACAGAGATAATATGAATCTTTCTTGTGCAGCTAAAGAAATAAGCCTGTGACTATAATATTTGCATTCCTTGATGCCTTTTCCTCCACAATGGGATTCAGTAATTTACTTGCAAAGAAGGCTTTCTCTTTTGTGTATCAGTTTTCAATCTGGTACAGACTTAATGCAAGAGTGTTTACTGTCTCTCAGTCTGGATCTTCTATCACATCCAAAAATAGATTTTCATTTTCTTGCCTTTATTTTTTTGCAATAACATTTTCGTTTCAGTACATGATTTGTACTGTCCTCCATTGCTTTGGTTAAGATTTACATATCTACTAATTATCATATATATTCTAAAGCAATATCATGTGTGAGATGTGATTTTCAGCATTCTTTTGACTGGTAATGACACCTTTAATCATGATTTGGACAGGGGGATTCAAAAATCTAATCAGCTTGGCCTGTTTTGCCATTTTTTAAAGGCTAACTTTTTTATTATTTGGCATTTGAGTGCATTTGCTCTGAGATTTTCTTTTCTTTTTTTTTTTTTTTTTAATGTGCACTCCTTTTCAGAAGCCAGGCATTTCTGTAAGGAAGTTAGGTTTCAGTCATTGCCTCTTCTTACTTTTACTCAGCTAAGTCTTGAAAAAAAATATCATGCAATATATCTTAGTATCAATCTGTTATGAGATTTAGATTAATCTCATGATGATGGATGCATGAATTTATTAGGTTTAATTTGAATCAGCTCGGACAATATAGATTCAAATGTACAAATCAGTCTTTATTGGAGTTGATCTTGCTCTGGAAGAGAAATACAAAACAGAAAATAGAAGTGAAGGAACAGACTGCAGAAAATTACAGAAAAGTAGAATGAAGACCGAAAGCATTAAAAAAACTTTGAAAGGTAGCCATTGTACAGTCTCTTTTAGGAGGGTATTTGGTCATTTTTCTACTTTCAGCGTCTAACTTGAAAGTGTACGATTTTTTTTAATAAAGTGAAATCACATCGGAGTTATCCAGAGCAAATAAATGCCCACAGTGCCTGTGTAGATTTGAAAAGCAAATAACTTCCAAGAATCACTGAGATATTCCTTAATGAGCAGCCAGCCTGCTTACCCATTTATCTTCTGCTAGCTAACCAAATAATCACTTAGAGCTTTAATGTGTTTAATAACAGCCATGACTCTAGTCACTGGCTGGAAAATTTTATGAAGAATTTGGCCATTTTGTAGCTAAGTAGATTTGCTGCTGTGGTGTGGCATGTAGACCAGCTACCCTCTCTTGAGTGTTTCCATGCCAAGCAAGTGCCTATGGGTAGACTCAGCGCACTAGGGCACTCATTGCCCCAGTGCTTCTAAAAGGCACATTTCTGCTGGCAGTGCGCTGCTGAACT
Organism: Psilopsiagon aurifrons; assembly: GCA_025447955.1. NCBI lineage: Eukaryota > Metazoa > Chordata > Aves > Psittaciformes > Psittacidae > Psilopsiagon > Psilopsiagon aurifrons. The sequence goes on from JAOEHY010032850.1 coordinate 10,358, forward strand.
ATATCCATTCCCAAGCTCACTTCCTTTTGTCTGGAATCTGCTCTAAACTGGACCAGCTACCACGGGTGCTGAGGGCCTAAAGTACTAAAAATCTGGTGATTACTCCCCCTAGAGTCACTCTGTGTTCAGTGAAGAGACAGGGTACTTTTCTAGCCCCTATTAAAGGCTGCAGAAAGCATCTCTGATGTGAATGCTATTTAAACACACCATCTAAGCAACAGCTATCTTAAAAAAAAAAATAAAAAACCAAACCCAAATTTAAATATCAATCACGGCTTATACAAGCAGCTATTCCAGGCTGGAATTCAGTTAGAGAGGACGTTGCTGCTACTCAGTTATCTCTTGAAAGAATGTAATTATCTCTCAAGGCTGTTTTGTTCTGGCAATGTGTCTGGATGGCAACCAAGAGAGGAAAGATAGGAGTCTCTGCACAAAATTTTGACAGCCTTTCTGGGACATAACAGTGTGTGTTTACGCAGTGTATCCTGTGCAGACATGAACTCACTCAAGCTGGGCTCTGAAGTGAGCACCAGGATAGTGGTGGTGGTGTTTGTGTGATAGTGAGCCCAAGCTAAGAAGAGTACCTTTTGGCAAGAAAAATGTAGCCACCCAGCTTCCTGCTGGCTGGAGCACAAGAAGATCAAGCCCATGGCTGCTCAGATCTTGAGCTGAGCAAATCTGTGCCATCTGGAATGTGCAATGTAAACATTCCCTACAAAGCTTCAGATCTGTGTGACAGACTTGTCTTCTGGTTTGTAAGTCTCAGCAGATATTCTGAAGGTTTTTACCCCAGTGTGTGAACCTGAGAAAAAGGAGCAAGGGCTTTGCAAAGCAAAAACGGGGAATCGTGAAGAAATGGGAAACATCCCAGGATTTTGTTATGTTTTGCAATATTTTCTCATTCTTTGTGATTTTTCTTCCCCTAATGAACAATTGTACTCATTTCTAGTAATTCAAAAAGACAAACCGGAAAGACATGAAAAAGCTGAAAGGAAACCTCCTCCTAAAGGTATTTATTTATTATACTACATTTTTTTACCAGAATTTACATTAAAAACAATATACTTTCTTTTACTGGAGCAGAGTATATAATATGTATGAAAAATCAGCTGATAATATTATAACAAAATTTAATATAATTTGAAATAAAATATCTCTAGAACATTCTGGAGTTAGTTCTATGCATGAGCCTTCTAAAATCTCTTAAAATCTCAAAGATGAGAATTGAAGGTGTGAGCCATTTCCTGGAAAAAGAATTAGTCCTGTCTGTGAGTGATCTGATATGTACATTATCACTGTCACTAGTTAAGCAAATTCTTTCTTCATTACCCATCAATTCTAGGTCATGCTACTGCTTTGTTTGGAAGTAGGAACACCCTCACATAAATATCTGTATTCTGATTTAAAATAGGCAGAACTATTCAGATCACATATTGATAAAATTGCTCTAGTCTGCCCAGTGGCTTAATAGACATAGAATTCTAGAGCCTTACAGAAGACAGATTTTGAGGCATACAGGTTTTGCCTGTGTAGTTAAAGCTATGAAGAAAACAGGACTGTGAACATCATTCTAAAAATATTAGTTTAAACCATATTCAGTGGCATTTTAAACTACTATTGGATGTTCCACTGAAGTAAACTAGAAATATATATATTTTCAACATCCATGTCTCAGATGAGAAGAAGTTTCTGATACAGGTGAGCAGAAGGAATACTCCTGGCCTCACCAACCTCTGCGTAGCTTTAGACACTGGCATTTGCAATTTAACAACTTCCCTTGGAAACTTTCCACTCTGCTGCAAGGTGCAATATGAATTGGATTGCCTCAAACTATTCTTTCAGCCTGGGCAATTGGTGTCGAAACTCAATAACTCAAGATTTCTTCAGCAGAGAAGTAGCATCAGTGCATAAAAGTGACCCTTACAAATAGCCACACTTTAAATCAACTACTTTTACAGCTTACAGCAGCTTAGCTCTGATCTCTGAAATCTACTGTTACTAAGATTTATCCTGGAAGTACCTTACATATCTTTTTTTCCTCAATGAACCACATTTGCCTCCCTAGTTCGTATTATGAAAGTTACCAGAAAGTCATTAGCAACATTTTATGTTTTTTACCATAGCCTACTGTATTCAGTATCAGTCAAGTTCTTCTTACAGGACCAAAACCAATAAAATGCTTGCATCTCATATTTCTGCCTAAGCCTGTCTGGTTTGGGGGGATTATACTTTTTATCAGATCTGAGGAGACTGTTAATAATGAAGAAATACTTATTAGTGAAAGCACAAGATAAAATAGTGTTATTGGATATTACTGGAGGCTGGGGAGGAATTCAGTGAAGGGGAGGGAAGAATGACACTGAAAGTTTTTTCTTTATTACCTGCAGAGGAGAAGAAAGTAAAGAGCACTAAAGTGGAATCAAAAGTTAAAAAGGACGTGAAGGATGGAAAAGGAGAAGCAAAGATCGCTGAGAAGGTCAAGCAGACAGAGACTAAAACAACAGAAGTTGGGCTAATAAAGGCCAAACCGAAGGTTAAGGAGGAGAAAGCTCTTCAGACTGTAACTAAATCTGAAAAGAAAGGTAAAAAAACCCAGGAGGAAACAGATGAAGATCTTAAAAAGGTAGTAGGGAAGAAGCAGAGAGAATGGAGCTAAAGCTGGCGAGGACCAAAGTCCACCCATGAAAAATAGAAGTGCAGTATAAATTTGCTTCAATTCCAGATGAATCTCACACTGGTAGTAGGAGATTATTGAGAATAAAATAAGTTTAATCTGTACCCAGAATGTTCTAACAGCTTGTCATGGCTAAAGATTCATTTTACTTTAAATCCTTCTTTACCAAGGACCAATTTCTCCTCAGATAGTCTTCATGGATTTGTCAGTAACGTTTATATAGTGTATTTCTAGCAGAGTTATTTTGGAAAGTATAGACTGCCCAATGACCTGATGAGAATTTTGTTTTGTTTCTACATCTGCATATGTCTACCATAACAATAAAGAAAGTAGCAACAGAGGAAAGTAAATGTAATAATTTGTCTTATAACACATTATGTGAGGCATTGTCACATTGTCAGGAAATGTATGACAAAGTGATACACCTGCTTGATGTAATTTGGTGTGAATGGCTTCCAAATTTCTTCTAAAAAGGAAAGAAATGCCATTACCCTGGCGAAAGGTAGAAATTAAGTGATAAAAGAAAGAATCAACGTGCGTGAAGGTCAGAGATGTTAACCATATGCTCCTCTTTGTCAGAGTGAGGCTGGTTTCTTCCATTCCCAAGTTACACTGACTAGCTCCTGATTTTCCTCTGGCATTTCCATGGCTTTAGGTACAATTTTGTATGAATGAAGGCATCAGGAACTGGCTCTCTGTATGAACTGCTGCACTGCAAGCACAGGATTATTCTGACATTAATAGAGGCAGCTCAGTGTCATGATGCACCTATTTGATCCTTTCAGTTGATAATCACAAATAAATCATTATGCCTGAACACCAAAGCAGCCATCCCTGCCTGAATATCTGAATCTGCTTGGGCAGATTCTCTGAGAATTTCATAAACATCAGCTCTGAACACCTTGGGAGTTGCCAAAATTATGCATTTCTAGAAATGTGAGAGATGCTCCCTTTCTGACATGCATAGTATACTGAACTAGTGACTTTTTTATTTGTGTTCTAGTGAATTTGAAAGTTTACTTCAAATATTGGAGCCTTTGAGGTACAGAATGAAAGCAATATTTTTCATGCTGATTCCTGTGACCAAGCTGAAAATTCAGAAAGTTGTCGAGCCCCTTCGGGAAGTACAAATTTCTTTCAGATTTTGTTTGCTTTGACAGGGTTTCAGTGCTCAGTGGGATCCACTCCATACTGTTCAGGATAAAGCTCTCAAAAAGCAAAGGTGTGCAGATGAAGCACTTTACTCCCTGACTGCAAAATGTTTTAAGCAATTTGGGGTCCAAGGTTACAGACAGCAACAGAGAATGGTGGTGTTATTTTGCCTATTGGTTTAGTTATGTTTCGGTTTTGTTGTTTTGGTTTTTTTTGTGGGATTCCCCCTTTAGCTGATGAATACTAGCAAAATATCTTAATATCAAATATTAACAGACCACTTTGTATGTCTGCTTTAGAGTGTGACCTCAGTGACTGTGCAATGAACCCTGGCAGGTGGAGTGGAGGAAGGAAGGAGCCTCTTCCACTGCCCTTATCACTAGAGATAGGGCTACACACTTCCAATGAAAGCTGCTTTTTCTACTTTTGTCCTTCCTTTTCCCACCATAAGCTACTGTTGCCCAGCTGGATACTCTCAGAACTATATTTCAGTCCAACTGTGACCCAAAGTGCACATAATTTTGAAGTCAATACAGTTTTGCCAAGATTTTGTGAACCCACAATCCTTACTTTTCCTTGATCAGGGGGCTAGTTCTGCCAGCTTTTCTGCAGCAAGGTAAAAAATATAATAGTAGTCACAGAAGAGCTGTTATGATTTCCCTCCTGTATCATAATTCCCTACTCAAATTAAAATTAAAAAAGATGGATCATCCCCCAGGGTAAATCAAAAGGGGTCTACTGTCAGAATTATGTATAACTGTTTTTATCCACAAGAATCCAGTCACAAACTTTGATGTGATTTATTAGTACTCAGATGAATATTTGTGCCACTATTACAGAGTTATAAGGGGAGAGCTATAGTTTTAAATTTTCTTTTAAACAAGGCAGTTTAAATTAAAATTAATTTTTAGCCATGAAGAAGTATTTGGAAAATTGTATTCATTTAAAATTCCTAAGGTTTTAATCTTTGATGATTAGCAGAATTCCTGTGAACTTCAATGGGATGTTATAGTGCACCTTATTATATCATATACTGTAGAAATGCTGGTTTTGTTATTCC
>JAOEHY010032850.1:15604-33754 GCA_025447955.1 Psilopsiagon aurifrons
AAGGAAGGAAGGAAGGAAGGAAGGAAGGAAGGAAGGAAGGAAGGAAGGAAGGAAGGAAGGAAGGAAGGAAGGAAGGGTTGGATAAAGAAATCCCTCCCCCCAACCCAAACAAACAAAAGAGACCACCTAAGCACAAAACAACCAACCAAAAAAAAAACCAAAACCCAACCAAACTCAGACACCACACTATTTTAACCCTGGTCTGTATTAGTATGTTTAAGGAATGGACTATTTCAATATTTCAAGGATGTCTGGAGACTTCATAGCAACCTTAGGGTATCTGAAGGAGGCCTACAAAGATTCCGGAGAGGGACTCTTCGTCAGGAACTGTAGTGATAGGATAAGGTGCAATGAGTTTAAACTTAAACAGAGGAAGTTCAGGCGTGATCAGCAGGTGGTGATCCTGCCTCTCTACTCTGCTCTCGTGAGACCCCACTTGGGGTACTGTGTATAGTTCTGGTGTCCTCCACATAAAAATAACGTAGAGCTGTTGGAACAAGTCCAGAGGAGGGGCTCTGAGGACAATAAGGGTGCTGGAGCACCTTCTATACAAAGACAGGCTGAGAAAAGTGGGCTGTTCAGCCTGGAGAAGAGAAGGCTGCATGGAAACCTCATAGCAGCCTTCCAGTATCTGAAGGGGGGCTACAGAGGTGTCGAAGAGGGACTCTTCATCAGGGACTGTAGTGATTAAACAAGGGACAATGGGTTTAAACTTAAACAGGGGAAGTTTAGATTAGATATAATGAGGAAGTTCTTCACTGTGGGGTTGGTGAGGAACTGGAGCAGGTTGCCCAAAAAATGGCAAATGTTCCATCCCTGGCAGTCTTCAAGGCCAGGCTGAACAGAGCCTTGGGCAACACAGTCTAGTGTGAGGCATCCCTGCTCACAGCAGGGTAGTTGGAAATATATGATCTTAAGGTCCTTTCCAGCCCTAACCTGTGATTCTGTGAATAATACTGAAATGGTGTGAGCTGCTAGACCTTATGTCTATGTCACAACCTAAATAAAGACACCACAGGCTTGTGCTCTGTTCTGTGATTGCCTATACAGTTGATGTCCCCTGACACAGTTTTGCCCCATGCCATATAGCAGTCTTTTATACGATTCCCCCAAAACCGTCCAAGGTCTCTTCCCAATGAACAGCATGGACTAAGGCTGATGGTTTTGACAAAAGAGGGGTAAGGAAAAGTCAGCTTTGTGGGCAATAAATGTGTCCTGCCATTTGCTTGCTGGGCTAAAGTATATGAATTGGTCCATTTTATTTATTAACACTTGCTGAGGCCCTATTTGCAAGCTCACTGAAGTCATTGCAAACACTGTAGTGGCTTCAGACGGGCTTCCTGAGAGTATAGATTTGTATACACTTGTTTTCTTACACATATGCTACTAATCTTTTTCATAAAATTAACACATGGACTTAGTACAGATAGTGCAGCCAAATTCTTTAGAATTCCATTCCTTAAGGATGGAATCCAAAGCTTGAAGCAGCCAGAATGATAAATTTGAATTCCTAAATACAAAAGCAGAAACTCTTATGAATAGTCACGAAATGTTTTAAAAGCAGTGTTTGGAGCCACAACTCTCTGTATCTCCTGAAAGGTTTGTCCCAGATTCTGCAACACTGCTTAGTATCATTTGTGCCATCTCAGTAACAGGAAATCACTGCATGGGCTCCTATCGACACAATTGCTTATATGCTGAGCTTGTAAAACTAATTTCTACAACTGTATTGGAAATCATACTTTGAAAGCTGAAGTTCTACACCCAAGGACTTCTATGGCAGTCAACATTATAAAGCAGCGATCATATAAATGCCTCATCAACTAATACGGATGCTCCTGTGAACTACGTGAGAAAGTAAATAATACAGTGAATGTTATATACTTGTGAACATCATTTTGATTTAAATTTAACTGTGTCTGGCAATCTTTAAATTTAAAATATTAAAGTTTGCATAATTTTATTTTGAAGTTTTGAAAGGGAAAGTAAGTGGCTTTGTAGGTGAACAGGAGAGAGATGCAACAGAAGGTGGAAAGAGGAAGAGATGTAACTTCTGCAGTTTAAGGACTGTGCTAGAGCAGTCTAGGACAGACAGATGAATATGTCTAGCTCAAGGACAGTTGGAAACTAATTAGCTAAACAGAGTTGGCATTTAGTCAACTTTCAAAGTTAATGTCCCTTAGAGTCCAGTCAGGCAACGTGGCTTTTTCTGGCCAAATAAGGGATCTAGCAATAATACGGCAATTCCTCTTCATTCAGTTACAGCTGGTAACTTTTCTTCACTGTTCTTAATGTTAGAATTTTTTTTAAGGTCTTCAACTCTGCATATGTAGAAGAAATCAACAGACAATCAACATATCTGAAATCAGAGTTTCATTTAGATTCAAAAGCCTTAATTTCTCAATAGTGTATTTTAAATATATATATATACAGATTAAATGTACACATATATGTTTGTAAAGATTAGTGTTTGGAAAATAATTCTGCAATGAAATAATAAAATTCTGTGGAAAATCTCATTGCTACAGGAGTGTAAGTACAAAGAGTTCTGTTTATATCCCCATTCACTAAATGGATATTACAAGTATACTGTTAAAACACTATTAACAAAACACTGTGATAAAAAAATTTATTTAATTTTTTCATGACTGGGCTGTGACTATTTGAAATGAGTCTTTATGGATACAAAAAATCTTTGGGACCTGAGACCAGGCAGCAGTTTGCACAGTACTTGTACATGGGATCAGGATGTATGCCAAAGCTGAAGCTGCACACTGCTGTATGCACTGTATCTTGCCAGCCTCAAAGAAGAGCTGGTAGCTCTGGGGCACTGGTAGCTCTGAAGTTTTTGACTAGGAGGCTTGAATTATATCTGGACAATAAATTGTCTTTTCCTGAGCATGTGAACTATTGATCGCCAGGAAAAAAACCCCACACACCTAAGTAAAATTATGCCTGAAATGTGTCTTTGCACTGCCAGCTTTATCTCACTGTTAAATAGAAACAACATTTTAAGTGTGGTTTCTTCATTGCTCTTCTTTTTCCTTTTGCTCTGTTAGATCAATATGCGTTCTGTCGCTATGTGATTGACATGTTTGCGCAAGGGGATTTTTATCCAGGTACTTTCCTACATCTTTGAACTCTGCTCTAATATCTTTGTTTCTCTGAGAGTTTCTGCTCCTTTACATATTAGAAGTGTGTTTTGTGTTGTTGAAAGGTCTCACAAGTGCAACAAAGAGTGTGCAAATGTTTTTAATAAAGCATAAGAGCTAATGGCTGCATTATTAAAGCTTTTAGTTTTCTGTCTACAATGCATGAATTAAAATTAAGGTTATGTTAATGGCAGGCTATAAAAATTGCTGGTTTTCTATGCTTTTGGTGGCTGAGATGCAAGAGGAAAGATCTCATTGTTTATAGCTTATTTTTTGTTGGATTTTTTTTTTCCAGCAAACAGCAAACTTTAACCCCATAATGCTTCAGAAATAGAACTGCCGTTGTTGTTCTTAGTATATAAAATATCTTTGCTGATCCACCTCTTCTGTGTTTTATCTTCTGTCTTCCCACGTTTCCAAGTTCATCTGTTCTAACACAGGCACTTAATACTTAGCCAAAAAAAGAAGCTACAGCTATGGACAATGACCATGTGTCACCTTGCAATATAAAGTCAATCTACCCTTACCTTAATTAGTGGATACTCTTTCTTCTGAAATCCAGTGCAAGAGGGCATACTATAGAGAGGACTTAACCATAGAAATGATAAGCAAAGATACGATGAAAAGAGACAAAGGTAGAATATTTAAGGACCGACTAAGATTTACAAGCTTTGTTTAGTCAGTTATTTTCTCAAGAAGCTCTCCACTGGTACTTTTCTGAGTTGTTAGGTTTTCTTATCTCTACCTGTGGCTTAGGTCCCCTCTTGCCACCCTGTCATCATTCAAACCCAGCCAGTAACTCAGTTAACCACAAAAGTGCTCACTCAACTTTCCTTTTCCCCCTCCCTGGGTGGGAAGGGGAGAAGAATTGAAAGAATATAAAACCTGTGGGTGAAGACAAGAGCAGTTTAATAACTACAATAAAGTAAAATGCAATACTAAGACCGCTACGACTACTACTGTTAATAAGGGAAATAGCAAGGAGGAAGACGTAAAACTAAAAGGGGAATGGAAATAAAACCAGCAATAAACTGCAGTGCTGCACAGTACAGATCTCACCACTCACTGACAAACACCCAACCCTTCCCTGAGCAGCTATTGTTTCCTTCTAGGTAACTCCCCCCAGTTTATATACTGGGCATGATGTGCTGTGGTATAGAATACTCCTTTGGCTAGTTTGGGTCAGGTGTCTTCTCTCTGCTCCCTCCCAGCTTCTTGCTCTCCTCCTCACTGGCAGAGCGTGAGAGACTGAAAAGTCCTTGATCAGGGTAAGCACTACTGAGCAACAACTAAAACATCGGTATGTTATCAGCATTGTTCTTAGATTAAAGCCAAAACACAGCACTGCACCAGCTGCTAGGGAGAAAATTAACTCTAGCCCAGCTGAAACCAGGACACACGCCCAGGTTCAGTCAGAGGTGGGAAGTCTTAAAACATACCTGAGAAACAGAGACTCTCAAATCAGGAAGAGGAAGGACAGATTTTTTTTGAGAGAAAACGAAGCTTGGGATTTTAGAGGGAGAACATTTCATGACGTGCTCTCAAATAGTGACACGGAGAGATTAGGGATTCTATTAAAAGAGAGCAAACTATTATATTGCCTCAAGGACTTTTAAAGACAGACAGCTATAAACAGAGGGACTGGTCTAGACTCAGACTGGGAGGAAGGTTAGCAAAATCCTAGTGACCCTCAGTTAAACTTTGATTTTAAATATATTTCCCTGTTACCAGATGCTATTCACCCAGGGTCTGGCTTTGCACGGCTGTACCATTCATAAATCACAACACAGAGACTTGCATGGAGAACTTCAAGATCTCTCATAGCTCTTCTGATATTTGCAAGTAGCTTTGATGCATGTCAGAGCCCTTTTTTCAGACAGCTCCCTGGGTTGTTTGACATCTCCAAAGACAGAGCAGACACGCTATGGAAAGAGGGTTCTGGAGAACATTGCTTTTCAGTTTTGACCTTTCCAGCTACAAGGAAACTGGGAAGACCATGAAGAGAAGCAGGGAGATAGAGAGGGAAATCTGTAGTGACTTGAATTTGAGAAGATAAAAGGCACACCTGTCTGCTCTTACTTCCCAATGTTTGCCTTGTGCCCTTTCAGTGTGCTATGACTGAGGTGTGCTAAGAAGCCACAGCTTAAACAGATGAAAATTGCTTAATGATCATGGAGTGGTCAGCTGATCTTACAGGTGAACAGCTAGGGTGACAGCATGAGACCCCAGAAAGTAGAAACAACTAATAAAGCACCTTAAATAATCTGATTTGTAGGTCAAAATGAAAAGGACTGCTGCTTAACTCAGGGTCTGCTAAAGTCCACCTGTGGCTCCACCTGTAAAAGAACTGCTTTTTCATCTCCTAAGCCATTTGCCAGCATCTGAAGTTAAATTATGTGAATGGCTGTTGTGATGGAGCCAGATACATTTGTGTAAGAGGTAAAATAATGCATTGCCTTCAAAAACCCACAGGCCATAAAAGGCAATGACGAAATAGCCAGACCATGACTCTGAGAAGCAAGGTAAAGGCCGCATACATCCAGCTCTGTGGTCTTTATAGAAATCATTGAGAAGACTGCTGCCAAACACTGCATAGTTAGTATTTTTTTTACTGCCTTTCTCAGACAATGTGCTCATTCCACTCTGGCCTTCATGGACTGAAATATTACTGTAATTAATTTTCTTGAACAGATATATGTGAGGGAAACACCAGCATACTAAGTCTATTAACCATAATATTCAATTAGCTTTAAAATCTGCTATATTTTATCCTTTTATCAGTTTATATATTTTATAGTAAATTACATTGTCCAAACAAAGAGATCTGAATGCAATTCAGCTAAGGAATCTAATTACAGTTATCCTGACACCAGAATACTTTGAAACCAGGAATCATTTCTGTCAATCCTAATATTGCAGTTGCGAATGAGAAAAAAAACAAACAAAACCAAACCCCAGAACGTTTTTTTCACAGAAAATTCTTTCACATTGCTATATTAGCTTTTTGTAAGGCTGTTTACACCAAACACGAATTTCTGTCTTCTTGAATTTATAAAAGTAGTATTAATGCTCTTGCATTGATTTTAACAAATGAGGCTGAAATGCTGTTCACTTACAGTTTTGTCATGTTACTGTAGTCTTAGCTTTAAGAAATGAATGAAATACATGTAAACTCTATGCAGTGAATTCATAGGAAGCCATAGAAGAGAGAATTCTTGCTAAGCTGCTTCTTGAAGAATAAATGGTGTTTTTTTGTTTCTCTGGCCAGCATTTGTCCCTGATTCTGACTAGTTTCATGCAGACCTCCTGTAAATTGCAATAATTATATTAATATCAGTTAACTTCTAAGATTTCTATTTTGCTTTTTACGAAAGAAAATTATCTGTGGTTCTCAGCCCTTTACAATAGATATCAGTGGAGTTTTAGATAGGTTTTGCTAAACCAGCATTCCATCTCATGAATATCATGACTGCAACAGTGACCTACCCTAAATGCCACTGAAACATTTATAGATAACCCTCCTGAGCTCTACAGTATGCAGTATAAAAAAAATTGCTTTCTGATTTTATCTGATGAAGTATGTAGCTTGAGAATACCTTTTGCTTTCAGTCTAACCTGCATGTGATAAGTGACAATTTCTCAGAGGGGCTGCTGAACCACCTTTCTTTCAAAGGATAGATTTTCTGATCTTATTTATCCCTAGACTAAAGCTTCTCATCCAAGAATGGGCAGCACTGTCTAACAAATCACTCTGTACCGAATTGCTTTGTATTACTTTGGACTGCCTGTAAATTTAGAATTAATATGCATTTTCTTCCAGGGTTAGTTTTCCAAGTTTTACTTCAAAAACTTTAGAGCCTGAAGAGGAGAGCTTGCTTTTTAAGAGATGCTGGATGCATTTGTTCTGACTGGCACCTCTGTTCTTCTTCTGGTAGTGGTATGTCTGAGGTTCAAGATAGCCTTCTTGATACAGAAGGCCACTAATTTTCTTTTGTCTAGTTTCATGTCTATAATCTATTCCATGTATTTGATAATTTTTTTTTTTATTTCTAAATTTTATTCTGCCTAATATTTCTAATATTCTTTTTTTGTATTATTATTTTATTGGTAGGAGATAAGGTTCTATTTTAGCAGAAATCTTTGACTTATTTTTCATAAATATTTTTTTGCCCTTAGAGAGTTTAAAATCCTCTCCCCTGTGGATGGTTTTCAGGGACACAAATTGATCACTCGTTAAGCACTTAGCACATGCTTTTCTAAATTAACTGGATCACCTCTATTTTACTCCCACTGTGCCATACTCCTGTTTTACCATTTCTCCCCTCTTTCCTCACAATGCTTTCCAGCTTGCTTTACATTAGCATTTCCTGAGATACTCTGGCAGCTCAAGGAGCTATTCCAATGAAATGCTTTTTTTTATTTTGCAGCTACCTGTAGTGCATTCTTGTGTCTCTGTCTTTTTGCATGCCTTCCTCAGCATGTGGTTTTGCATGCTGTGTACTGCTGAATAGAAGTGATAAGCATCTCATGGGCATTTGGTTGTCACATAGTATACTTGTTTCTAATGGGGATACTGTATACTTGTCGTCAGATTTTGTTTTCATTGCAATCACTTGGAAGTTTATTTTCTGTGCATAGTTTTACAGTGCAAGTTTTTGTTAAAAAACTTGCAATTTACAGTACACTGGACTCACTACTGGATGGTATCTTTACAGTTACCTAAATGACAACAAAGACAGTGGGAGCACAGATGTGATATTGCTGTCCATTTAGCCCATTTAAAATCTTTGCACCGAAGCACTTAATTACCCTATGGAGCTTATCCCACCACTTAAGAGTTTCCAGCAATACCTAGACCTCAAAGAATGTGGCCGTACCATTTCCTTCCATCAATTTACCATCCTGTGTTTACTGCGTATTTCCATGCCAAAGAGATGTAGACGATTTTGCTGACCTTATGCTGTTAAAAAAAATTTTGCCTTGGATTATCTCATCAGGATTTCTGGAATGTTTAAATGGCAAGAGCGTATCCTTTAAGGTAAACCAGTCATCTCACTTTGCTGGTTAAAAATCATAAAAGTCACCCTTTGCACATATATTCAAAAAAATTAATTATAATAAAGAAATGACAAACATAGTTAAGAGATTCAGAGAAAATGTGGCAAGAGTCCATAGGGAACCCAACAGCCTACTTGGTCCTGAAAGAAGTGGCAGATTGAATATCTTTCATGTCTACAATGTTCTTCCAATATTTGTCACTTCTTTTCCACCGTCAAGAAGTACTTAGTAAAAAGCACAGGAATTACTGTTATAACACAACGTGGCAGGAGAATTCCAAGACATTGTCAATATGATACTTGCTTTTTAACAACCAAAAATAGTTATAGAGATATTGCTATGAAAGTACATCAATGTTGCAAGATCATGGAGTATATTACTGAAAAAAATCCTGAGAGCATTAAGTGCCTAATTTTGGCAGTAAAAATGCCTGAATTTGTTGTGGGTGGGCTGTAGCACTGGAGTTAAATTCTTGTCCTCTGCCATTCAGATAGCAAAGCCCTTTAGGCTCTTGAACTATTTTTAAGTGTCACTCCTACTTGATTAAGGACTAGGATGTGTTGTGGACATCTCAATGACAGGGTGCAACTTTTCACCTTGTTACATTACATTTACATGGAGACAACTTTAATACCAGTGTAGTTTCTCTGGGGATATATTTAATGCAGTGCAACAGAAAAATCAGTCATAATAAATAAGAAATCAGCATGTTATTTGCTTCTTCTTTGGAGAAATTCAGCATGAAAAACTGGACTAAGTTATAGGCTTTCACACTTGAGGGAGAACATTAGAGAATTTTTTGTTTTTTCTATGGAGAGATGCTTTCTGATTCTACCTACTCCATGGCCCTCTCCCCTACAGTAGGAAACAAGCAAATCAGGTATTTGTCTTGGTGAAACGCTAAAGGAAGAGTTTGACAGCTGTGACGCTTCTGGTTTTGCACTTCAAACAGGAAAGATGATACTTAAGAACTAACACGTCCCCTCCCTCTGAGGGCAGTACTATACCCCAAAATTTGCAGACGCTTATCTGGATGCATCTGCAGAGTTGACAGTTAATTGTCCTCCAGTTTATAAAAAACTTGTTCATATGATGAAACACTTGTCAACAAATTTGTTTCTGGTAATGACATAAAAGGAGATGATTGAATGACAAAAGCGTTTATTCCTCTAGTAATCTCCTGGGAGAGTTCTGAATACTTTTCAAACAGTTTGAAAGGGAAGAAGTAATGAAGAATAAGTTTAAATATATGTACGAGAAACTGAAAATTAAGTTTTAATTATTGAGAATTTTCTAACTAACTGATTAATGTCTAATTCCTGCAATAGTCCTGTGATTTGGAGTCTAAATATTGCTTCTTTGCATGTCAGTTATATGACACTATAAGAAGACATCTGCTGATGACATTTTAATGAGATTCTTGTCTATGACTCTCTTCTCACCCAAAAAGCTGTGTCTATTTGGTCAAACTCTGAAATTACAATGATCTCTTAATGAGGATGTTATCAGCAAAAAATCCTGACACCATCCCACTGAGTCAAAACAGCTATCCATTATTCCTTGTTTATATCATCCCACCACGAATCAGAGCCAGATGCTGGCACAAAAAGCTGCATCTGTCAACACTCTTACGGCACTTTATTGTAAGTTCGCCAAAAAAATTTCAAAAGACTTTCACTCTCTCAGAAGCATCTACACGGGAAATGAGTGGTATTCTGGTTCTGCAGAGAGGAATGGATTTCTTTCTTTGATAGTTCGCTACAAGCCATTCTAAGGATGCAATAAAAAGAAAAGCCAAAAATTTTGCTGATGTAAATGAGTCTAAATCCTTGGTTTTAATGGAAACAAACCAAAATAATCTGTGAAAGCAGGGAGATTAGATTAAAAAAGTGTACTCACACTTGTATGATAGTTATTGCTACTATTTCATATATTTCAAAATTCAAGTTTAAAAATCAAGGGTAATCTCAAATGATTCATTAACAATGTCTGGAAAAGGCTAGCGGTGTTGTGAAGGACCATCAAAACATTCAATCAACTCAGGTTTGAAGAGTAAGTTCTTTAGAAAGTAAAGACAAAAAATTAAATGGAGAAAAAGGCTAATAATAAAAAAATAATCAGTTTGATATTAAGAAGGTACAAGTAAGTTTAACCAGTGACGTTGCAAAATAGTTATTACATTTAATGACTCATTGTCATAATTGGTTCCCAATTGGTACTATTACAACAAATACTGATGGTATTTCAAGTAAGTAAATAAATGGGAAGCATTAGAGAGCTACACAGAGCTTCTTCAGTATTCAGTATCATTGTTGGAAGTGAATTCAGTACAAAAAATATTTGTAGAAAATTATTGAAGCCAGAAGTAATTTGATCCATAGTTTTGAGGTATAGTTGGCAAGGAAACAACCCAGAAACCTAAAAACAGCAAGTTCCTAATGTCAGCCTATAAGAGCATATATTTCTTTCTCAGGGCTTGGATAGCTTCAAGTAAGGACAAAAACACAATTCCCAAAAGAAAGGCTCTTATAAGGACAAAAGCACAATTCCCAAAAGAAAGGCTCTCCTTTTCAAGCCTAGATTTTTTAGGTTTTAAAAATTAGTATATTGCAGAAGAACTCCGACAATGACTGTGTATATTGCAGATTTTGCTGACTATTTCTATTTGGAGCATACATATGATTAGTCATTTGGGTTGCAATTGTTGATAGACCTGAGATCATATTACAAGCAATGAAAAAGACCATCACTGAAGTCAGCTACCTCTAGCTCTGCCAAACCTCAGCTGGTAGGGTTCAAAAAAGATCATTCTTCCAGTAAAGACTATTAGTTGAGGCAAAATGTTTCAGCCATTTCCAACGCTTAGAAAGATATTTTGTCTGCTTCAGCCTTTTCCTTGCAAATGTCCAAGTTTCCAAGTGTTCCTAAACTAGCTAAAATGGGACCGGGGCTCGCTAAAGGGCTTGACTTATTTGTTTTACAGGTTGGAACATCTGTTCAGCAACATCCTGTTAACAAATATTATAGTCAAAAAGAGTTTAGGATTAACTACATGGATACACATAAATGTGCCTCTTGTTTCTGTCATTTTCTAATGTTGGAGAGCAAGCTTGACCTGTAGAAAGATTTTGATATTGTAACACTGAGCACTACATAATCTATATTTTAAACACTTCATCAACCTAGTAGTCTCTGAAGACCCTATAATTGCTTGATCTCCTTACATCTTGGAGTTGCCTAAGATAACGAAGCCAGCCAATTGCATCTTAAATGCCAACCGTTTCAGGAAAGAAGGAACCTTTCACAGGTTGCAAGAAAACGTATCTTTGATGAGATATGACAACCTGTAATCTTCTCCTTCAGCTAGTTGTATAAGCCCAGGTTATATACCTCTACAATTTATTTTTTTTTTCCAAAATTATAAGTAACCTAGTAAATCCTTACCTTGACAATATACTTGTGAAACTGTCAGGGAAGTTAACAATGAGTTTACAGTGAGTTTCTCTCAACCTTAATAGACAGGAATATAGCTGACATCTATGCAAATGTCCCTTTAAACACCTCTTATTGATGAATACACAGAAATATCATGAAGAAGGAAAAATGTATACAGAAAGGCTTACGGTTTTCTGTTGAATTTTTCATGAACAAGACAAAATTGATAGCTCTATTGTGGGACTGAGAGAAGTTATTCTCCTTATCCGAATATAGTTTTGCTGTTGTCTCTGCTGCAAATTGTAGATCAGTCTTAACAACAGAAATGGTGCCTGGTCACCACACCACACAGATACGAAGAGCATAGACAGGATCTACAAATGCTTTGACAAAATAAATTTTATCAAGCATTTCCAACTTAGCAATAACTCCTCACCTCTTCTGTTGTGAAAGCATGCAATGCAGAGGACAAAGAAGCATTCATCTGTGGCCTAAGGAGTATGTACTCTCTCTGCCTTGCTTATGTCTACTTCCTTCTGCATCTAGTCCACAGCCACTGTGACAGTTAGCTGTGGCAGGTCCGTTCCTTTTGCCATTCTCTGAGCGCTCCTTTCTTTTGCCATCCACTTTCAGCATGTATCTGCTTTGTTAAAAAAGACAGGCAACTTACTGACATATAACTAGAACAAGTCAAGACTAATTTATCTTTTCTTCATCAGGAAACATTTTTCTTCCCTCAGGTACTTCGCTTTCTTTCCGCTAGTTTCACTTTTTCCTTCAATGAGCTCAGTATTTCTCTGACAGAGCAAACAACACATAGAGTTCAAAAGGTGCTCAATGCCAACACACGTTAAACCTAAACAATGCTGCTACCTTTTTTTTTTAAGTTAAGCTGGACAACAGATTCCTTTCTCTCTTTGTGATACTCATTCATACAATTGCTGTGGTGTTGGGGAACACTGTTACTAGGCAGTAGTTACAGTGTG
Organism: Psilopsiagon aurifrons; assembly: GCA_025447955.1. NCBI lineage: Eukaryota > Metazoa > Chordata > Aves > Psittaciformes > Psittacidae > Psilopsiagon > Psilopsiagon aurifrons. Next base: position 28,236 of record JAOEHY010032850.1, read on the forward strand.
AAAAATCAAGCACAGCTCCTGATTTTAGTCCTGGAATATTTTGGTGGCGTAGGTAGTGTTGCCTTTACATAGAACTGTAAAATGGGTTGTGTGCAATAAATTGCACCTCAGACACCCAGAAGTTAATTGCTAAGCTTTAACTTTCAGTTGTCTTTATAACCAATGGTATGAAATGGTGGTCCACAGAGGACAATTTCAACCTAAAAAAGATGCCTAAGTTAGAAAAGATGAATCACCCTTTGAAGGTACCAATTTCTCTCCACTGACTATAAATGGATCCCTTGGGTGACTTATCTAGATTTAACTATCAAAAAAGTTAACTTTCACATATTTGGTTGGGAAAGAGCCAACATACATTCAAGAAGTATGCTACAAACATGTAAGCAAGGATTTTGCTTAAACGAAGACTTGAAGTGACAAGTTTCCTCTAAGAATTCAAATGGTATTATCATTAACAGCTGTTGGCTTAGCCAAAAAAACAGCAGTGTCATCCTGAAAAGTATGAATAGCAATAACAGCATTGTTATAGGATTTATTTTTAGGTAGAATAGAAAGGCATGGTAAGTTAAGGAAGTTTTCCAAAAATCATAGAGGAGGCCTTGATCACAAGGGCTGGAACTCATGACAGTGAATCCTGTGACTCTGTCCTAAAAATAACCTCTTTATAGGAAATAGGATCTTTCCCGGGGGGAAAGAAAAGGAAGAAACCAATCAGAAGTTACCAAAATGTGGTTGAAGTAATCATTGTCTCAACTATTACCATTTTTTCTTCCAGTATTTCTCGTAATTCTTCCTACCCTTTACGCAAAACCAGCAGCTTTAGTTGAAATAGTTTCAGGTTGAAACAGTTCAGGCCATGCATTCTGTCTTGCTCTAGAAATGAAAACTGCTGAGCAGTTCTGCATCAAACCTAACATCACCATAGTTTTTAAAGGGTGTAAATTTTAGCCTATAATTTCAGTATTTATTTTTTTATTGTACCTATGTCATAATCATGTAATTCCCAAAAATAGTCCAGTGGCAGCACTTTTAGAAGAGAAAGCTCTGTGAGTTTCTTAATTACATAGAGCCTAACTTTCAAAAGTATTAGATACTTAACACCAACCTAATACTTAGCTGTCATTGATTTCAGTGGGTGTGAGAAACAGGATTTAGTAGCCGACACCTCTCTATTTTTGGGCCCTACTCCTAATGTTTGATCTAATAAAATCTCGTGGTTCTCTTCCCTTTAACTTCAAGCTGCATTATTGAAATTCTAACTTCAGAAAAATTGTGATTGACTCACTCTCTTAAGCGATTGTCAAGTGCAGACAAGACAGGCAACATAATCATTATCTTCTTCTTTCGCTTGTTCTAGCAAGAAGATTCAGAGAGGTGAAAAACTTCTTAACTTGTTGTCACAGCTATTTGGATTCCACTGGACTTTCAGTGATTTCTGTATTAAACATAATCATTACCTACAAATAAAGAAATTATAGTATCTGTAATTTGATTTTATCAATGCTAGGCTGGTTTTGTTTAGTAAGACCTGCCATATGCACATTTTCTTGAAGACAATGTAATGTTTTAGTGTTCTGAAAGTACTGTCTAGTGGCTTTTCTGACTTTAGCACTGATGTTTCTGAGATGTTGCTGGACTAATGGCAGTTGAAAAGGTACTATTTACAGATAAACCAGATACAAATAAATCATCAATTATTGAGCAGTGATCCCAGGGCATATTCAGTGTCTATTGCCTTTCATCATAACAGCTTATTGGTCCCCTCCATTCTGTTTAATTATTAGCAGCAAGTATTTAATTGCAGTGGTTTTTTTTCTCTGTTTCAATTATTTTCTTGTGGATACTTCATATTGGGAAAAATATGTATCTATACCAGCTCCTGCTATTCATATTAATTATATTAGGTATCACTGTATATGATACCAATTTAATAAGGTTATTTGGGGAGACAGAGGAAGGTTGAGTATGTCTTCATTTTATAAGCTGCTTTTACAGTCATTTTGCACTCTAGTATGAATAACTATAATAACCCATCATTTCCACACAATAACCCATCATTTTCACTGTCCTAGGATTTAGTTCTTTGTGATCTGTCCTTCAATATTTCTAAACATAACACGTAGGATTATTTTTACCTTCTAAACGCATGTGACAAATAATAGGAGGAAGTGGAGAAAATTCAATTCCATTTTCAATTCAATTTTCTTTTAATGTCAAGAAAGGCTGTTTGAATTTTTACTTATGTGTAATGATAAAACTGTTAAAACCTACCTTTTAACTCCTTAATGGCTTCAATCTTCTGAACACGAAAATTAGAGCACCTTTCACAAGATATGTGTTGAGCTAAAGAAGGTTTTTGTGGTAAAAAGTTCTGGGAAAGAATTCTCAACAGATATATTGTTTTAAATGTGTTTAACTGCTCAGCTCTGTTAAGCAGCTAAGATATGTTACATACATTTCTGGTTGAGACCAATAGCATCAGCTGTATGTTAAAACAAAAAAAAAAAAAAACAAAAAAACAAAAAAAACCCAAAAACCAAAACAACCCAGTAATAGTTTTATCCATAATTCTCTTACCTGCCTAATTCATTCCTTACCCAAAATGAGCATTTCATTGTTCAAAACAGTTACACAATCTTACCTCTAGAGCCTCACATGTTCTTTCCTAACAAAAAAACAGTTTTCTCATAGTTTTTATGCAGAAGCATTAAATGGAGAAATCATTACTCAGAATAGTGACAGTCTAATGTCTGAAGAGCAGAGACTGACAACAAGAGAGAGGGTCATCTTTTACTTCAAGCAACTTACATGTCAGAACTGGAAGCCTGAACAGAATGGTGAGACTCCATTCAGATTTCAATCCCCTAAAATTGTATTTGGCAGTCTTACCTCATTCTGCTGATCCATGTCTTGTTCCAAGGCTCATGAAACATTTGATTTTAATTTACTTTTTGTAACAAATGACTCTACAAAGAGCACACTTTATTTCAATTATTTCCACTATCATTAGGGAAAGATGTCACATCTGGATAGAATGAGATTTATCTGAAGACACTTTGCTGCATTATTTGAGAGACATTGGAACAAAGTGTTAGTACTCTTGGATTATAGGATTCCTGCTGTTCAGATAACTGGTATATGGATATAAGAAAGTACACAATCATAGGAATCGTATGTGCTTCCCCATATTGCTTTCTGTGGTGGCATTATTTCTCCCCATATCAAATTGGAATGTTCAGCTGTCTACAATACCTTTAGTTGTATAATAATGCTTTAGAGTAACTTTGGAAGTGTTTTCTTTTATCTCATGACCTTTTGATTTAGAAAGATAAATTTGGACACTTTATCTATGACAGTGAAGGTTGCTGCAGACAAATTGAACTGAGCAGATCAGAGAAGAAAGAAAAAGCACATGATTCGCTGTTATCATAAGAAATCAATTTATCCTCAGTGCTCAGGCATGACATTTTTGACACATGAAAAAAGATGCTTCCTAGATTGATAAAAGTAAGGTAATTAAAGTTTGTCTTGTATTCCTTATCATGCAATAGAAAATCTAAAATATTCATTAAAAAATCAGAATTAATTTCTTCATGAAATCTCAAGTAATTTAATAAACACTGATGACAGAAGTTTCACAGAGCTTGAGGACTGTAGCTTATTTTCAATGAAGTATTCATGTTACCATCTAGTGTCTTAAGCCTTCTATTCATCTGTGCAACATATTTCCTTCCTTTCAGGCAGTAGAGGAAGCTACTCATGTCTTAACATGACACTTTCTCTCCTGGTGAACACATTCCCATCGGCTTAAAGTCAAAACATTTCACTATTTTGGTTTCCATTGGCTGTAATTTGTTGTCAGATAGCTGTTCACAATATCATCAATGAAGGAGGTATCTGTAAAACAACTGCGCAGACAGATTAGGCATAAAAATATTGTAGCACAACTACATGGACAGATTGGGCACAGAAATATATGTACACATTTGTGTTTACAATTATGTCTTTTGGAGAAATCAAACCTAATTAAAAAAAAATCAAATCAAATGAGCCTTTTCATCTTATCTCATAGTAGAAAACTAAATTCTACATTTGAAATGAGAAGCAAACAAATAAGCAGACACTAAATTTCAGTGCTCTTCTGTGGCTGCATTTTTGAAGCAGCAGGATAACTGAATGTCCAATAATAATAGTGGCAATCTGCATAATGACTTCTCATGATTCATGGACTAATTTGATTGTCCACTGGGATCATTGAAAATATCCTGCCTTCCTCTCATTTACGTCATGGATATGTGTCCAACTGACCACTGGTGGAGTCAAAATAGTAGTCACCACTAATCCTAATGGTCTGATCTACTGACCACTGAACTGAGGCCAGTTCTCATTTCTATTTATGAATTCTCTGTACTGCAGAAAACCACTTCTGCTTTATAACTTACAGGGAAGAAAAAAAGGAAAAGAAATTTGACTTAGGATATCCCCTTTAACATATTTCATCAAAAGAATGGATAAAATATTTATTCAGCTACTGTCCTTTGCATTCCCTTCAAAGTGAATAGAGAGACATTTAATAACACATGGAAGCATTAAAGAAGCCTTTTATCAGAGTAGATGGGAACCTGCTCAGAACAAACATTCTGGCCTAAGGGAAAGTTTTTGATCTGCGAAGCTTAAGCTTTTGGTGCTTAAAACACTCTCATATTGGATCATGCAGTTAATTTGCATGAAATAAATTATTTGCTTAAAACTTGTAAAACTATAAAATAGAACTTGACAAGTCATTATCAGTGAGTGGTAATGCACTGGCATTATACTAACACTGGAGCAATCATTAGAAAATTGCTGCTGCAGCAAAGAGCAGAAGATAATGGGGCCAGCGTATACTTTGACCTAGAGGTGTTAGATCATTGCCCCACACAGTAGGTGCCACACTGCAGTCCAAATTATTGACTAATCCTTCTTCATTACTGATCTATTCAACCTCCTGAGCCACTGCCCTTTACCATATTTCACATAAAACAGTAAGTTATAAAATCTATCACTTTTTCTATCCAGGAACAGGTGATCTAGTTTAGGCAAAAGCAAAAACAAAAGAAAAAAAACAAAACAAAACAAAACAAAAAAAACTTTAGTTCAGGACTTTAATCAAAGCTAGCAGAAAGAAAAAGTTCATTTATATATTTTTCGTTAATTTTTATGATGTCTTTAATTCTGAATTAGGAATACAGTTAATGAAGTTTCTGTATGTTGATAGAACTTGTTCATATAACTTAACTATTCTGGTTGGCAACAAATGATATTCATAGAATCAAAGAATAGTTAGGGTTGGAAAAGGCCTTAAGATCATCTAGTTCCAACCCCCCTGCCATGAGCAGGGACACCTCACACTAAACCATGTCACTCAAGGCTATTTCCAACCTGGCCTTGAACACTGCAGTAATGGAGCATTCACAACTTCCCTGGGCAACCCATTCCAGGGCCTCACCACCCTCACAGTAAAGAATTTCTTCCTCATA
>JAOEHY010032851.1:0-37626 GCA_025447955.1 Psilopsiagon aurifrons
TCAGCGACGTGACGTGACGTCCCGCTCCCCGCAGGGACGCTGCGAGCCAACGCCATGACGCAAGTGCTTCCGGCCGTGCCCATATATGGCGAAGCGGCGGCGCCCCGCTTGCCGGGGCGGGCGCGGTCCGGCGGTTGGCGCGTGCGGCGCTGCGGCAGGAAAGTTCCAGAAGGATGCGGCCCGTGCGGTTCCTCGGCACGATCCCGGCGTCCCGGGTTCTGCCCGCTTCGTGCTTGCCCCGGCCCGGGGGAGGGCCAACGTGCCCGTGGTGGGCTCCGTTGTGCCTCTTCCCGCTCTCCCGTTCCCCTTTTGGGGAGCGAGGTGGCGGAAGGTGCTTGGGCTCTCCGCAGCGTTGGGCGCCGAGTTTAGGCAGGTTCATGTGTACCAGCCTGTAGCTGTCCGCAATGGGGACATTCCATTCCGTGATGGGCTCCTGGCTGGAAGAGTTTCACTTGCAATGGTGGGGAGTCAAAGGCGATGCAATTCAGCTTAACTTCAAAAGCATAATAGCAACTAGCTTTTATCTCGGTACGGGATTGGTTGAAAGGAAATAGCTACCCCATGAAACCTGACTGCAGTGCAGTAGGTGACCAGGCACATGTTCTGCCTTTTTGCTTGTCATTCATGTTGTTGCTGCGCCACTAAATCCGGCTCCTCTGCTTTCAGTCAAAATAGAACAGGAAGCCTGCCAAAAAAGTCGTCAGAGGCAGTGGACAGTCAAAAATAAATGGGTTGTTCAGAGCAGATAAGGTTCTGGAAAACACGTCAGTTGGTATTTTGCTCTGTGTTCACTATAGAGGAATTTAGGAGATTCCTGTGCTTATACCTGTTCATATGAATGATTTATCAGAGAGTGTGTCTCAAGCTGGTGCCTGTAAAAAAGGTTGTGAAAGAAATAGTTAAAAAGTTAAACAGTTGGACTGCATGATACTCATCCAGGAGTTCTGAGAGAAGCCAAGATTTAACCAGGTGAGCTGCTTACTAATGGCTTTGTGTAGCACTGTGTTTAGAAGTGCTTTGGTAAAAGAGAATGGGAGGATGATTAACATGCTGACTAGAAAAAAGCGGCTTGTAAAGTTCTGGAGAGCTGCTGAACAATGGACCTCTCATCTGTACCAGGCAAGTTAATGAAAACTGCTTAAAAAGGTGAACTAATGAGTGTGTGGAGAAAATGGTGTACCAGGGGAGCTGTAAGAGCTTCTCTACAGAAAGTGTGGCCTCACACCTCATTTGGAGTCCTGTGAGGAGCTGGAAAAGCATGTGGATGAGAGAGATCGAGCTGATGCCCTCTACTTGGGTTTCTAAAAAGCACTCAACAAAATCTAACAGCAAAAGCTCCTGAAGAAACTATGGAATAGGAGGAGAAGTTCTCGTGTGGGTAGATGACACTGAGTTCAAGACAGGTTGCTGTAAAACAGAGCAGATGTGTTGTCTCAGTGGAAGGAGTCGATATGTTAAGTTCCACAAGGATCTGAAATTGGAGCCTGTGGCCTGAGAGGAACTTAAGTAAAACAGCACAATACAAAGTAAGGTAATGCAATTGGATGTATGTAAATGTGAAGTGTTTTAGTGGGAGATAAGCAATCTGAACTTCAATTGTACAGAAACAGCCTAGAAGCTGATTTATGACTTAGGTGCAAGATCTTGGAATAATAGTAGTTCTGTGAAAATCTCACCTCAAGGCTTGGTAAGTGAGCAACTGGCATGTTAAGAGGTAAGAAAGAAGAGCTAGAGAACAATGCAGAGAGCATCATTAAGTCTGCAGTGTGCCAGTGCTTTGAATGCTGTGTATGGCTCTGATTTTAGCTTCAGAAGGACATAGAGCACTGTAGGAGATACAGGGAAGTAAATGGGTGTTCTGTGGTGTGGAACAGCTTCTGCCTGCATGAGAGACAGATAAATTAACTAGGACTCTCCAGACTTACAGAGGCGTGAGTGAGGGGAGGTTTCTTTCAATGCAAGAGTCTTGTGCATCAAAGGAAACCTGGGGAAAACGTGGGATAAACCCTGACTTGACAAGGTTGCTCATTCCATATTGTGGTTACTTGTGGAAAACTTGTGCATGTTACTTGTGCATAATTTTGTGGATACTGCAAGGGTTTGGGTTGTTTGAGCTGAAAAGTAGTCCAGGAAATGAACAGAACAAAAAGCTAATGAGGACTATTAAATAGAAAAATATTTCCTTTGGCTGCAGAATTCCTGATTTTGGTACATTTCAGGGGCCTTGGGGAATATACCACGGGGAGGCAGTACTACACTCTGACTTTGTCCCTGCAACCTTTGGGTGGTCGCTGTCGGGCAGTGTCAATAGACTGTGGCTGACAGCAGAGAGGGGAAAAGGGTGTGTTTGATCTGACCAACTATGACTGTTGTGGACAACTGTGTGGGTTTCTAAGTACTTAGCTGAACTATTGCTCTTATTCTGCACTTCCTTTTTGTAATGGTATTTGAAACTTGTTTCAGTTGCCACGAGATGTGATCTCATGTGTCCATGCTCTTCATCCGCTCAGATCTTTTGCTGATAAGGTTGTTCTTTGACGCTGCTTCTGGGCAGGCTTTCCAGGCATAGTAGGTAGGCTGGTGACCCGATGAGGTGCTGAAGTGAAATTAACAACTCATTCTTCTCATTTGGAAACACCGGATGTCCACAAGGGACCTGGATATTATATCAACAGGATATCATGGGAAAACAAAAGAAGGCCGTAACTAGCATGTGGACAAAGTGTCTTTATTATTTCCAATTATGGAGCTCCTGTGCTATCCCATCCCCCCACCGCCTTCCTCACATCTTCAGTCTGCAGAACAACAGATTTTTCAGCTCCTCTTCTCTGATTACATTTGAGTTATCTTTTTATAGAAATGTTTTGTAACTTGGTCCTGTTGGTTAAAGACAATCGGCAGCAACAGTAAGAGAGTCATTTTAATTCTGATTGCATTGTATCTTCTATTTGGTAAGCATTTAGCTCTTTTTATATAGCCATCTTGGATCTTTCCGTGATTCATGAGGGAATAAGGGAAGTGAAACCAGTGGATAACATAGTATTTATCTGGATTTGTTTGCAAAACTAAGTATTTGTTTTGAATAGGTAACAGTATTGCAAAGGCAATGAAATACAGTAGCAGTGTCAGTTTTAAAGCATAAAATCTGGAGCATACAGGACTCAAATATTACCAGGTTATTAAGGTTTTTAAGCAAAACATTATTTTGACAGTCCTCTGAAGTATGGTGGGTGCTTCAGCATAAGAATGATGCAATTCCTGCTTTGAAGCTTTTGAACTCTAATTGTAGGAGAAATGACAGTTGCCAGTAGCACGCAGTAGAAAGAAGGACAAGCTCTGTTACAGCTTTTAAGCATGTGGTATGGCAATTGAATTAAAATAGTAACATAACCTAATGCTGATGTGTCACTAACCTCGAGGACACCAAGGAAGATAAACCAAAGTAATTTGCTGGCGTTACATAAGAGTTGAGTGCAAAGCCAAGAATGGGGTTTCAGCACAGATAAGGATTTTACTCTGAGACTTTCAAAGAATTCAGCTCTTCACAGCTTTATTCATGTGAGTTTCGGATCCTCTCCCCCTTTTTTCTCTACTGATTGTCAGCAAGTTCCAGGTGCCACAAGTCTGGGTTCCTTGGCTATGCCTGTGCTGCTAAATCAAAGGGAATAGGTATCAAGTTTGGGCATTGGACTGCTGAATTTCCACCCTGCTCTACTGTACAGTAACAGTTCAGGTCTCTGAAACAGTCTTGGCCTGTGTCAACTAGCAATCTCCAAGGCGCTGCTTGGGTGTAGCTCAGAGAGTAGCATGTGTCTGATGGGCAGTGGCAAACTCCATGAAACCAAGTTCCCTCCACTCTACTGGGTCATCCAGCAGTATCCTAGCAGGTTTCAGACTGTCCAGTGCACCTCTGTGCTTTGGCATATGAAAAGTTCTTTTGCTTCAGGCTGTAAATCTCCCCTCTGGGTTAGAGCACAGTCCTCATGTCTTCAATTCTGGGTGTTTGAAATAACACCCCTCAAATAAGACTTTTATGCCTTAGGGCTATGGAGACACCTGTATGTAGTTCAGAGGTGAGCGTGGACCAAGTACCATGTAGTGTGGACTTGGTGAGTGTACTGCCTGTCCCTTCTGCCACAGAACAGTTCCCAGCCCTGTTTCATTTGCTACTGTAGATACTGCCTGTATTACCACTCTAAACGATCTCTGGCAGCTGAGAGGATTTACCTCACTGTATGGGCGAGGTTCCAGGAGGAATCCTCATGACTGCATTTGGTAAACTACCTCCAAGTCATCCTGAAATTGGGTGGGAGGATTTAAGGAAAACATGGATGTTTTTCACAGAAAGGTAGATATGTAGCTGTAATTGGAGATGCATACAGTGAAATGGCAGATAAGGAAACATGTTACTCTACCTGGTTGTTTATCTTCAAGATCATTGTTTCAGTCTGGGGGTGGAGCTGAGGGGCATTGCAAGCTGATGGCATGGTTTCCACAGCTTTTAGGACTCATTTTTAGGCACAAACTGCCTTCTCAAGGAGCGTTCCCGATTAAGAACATTGATTTGAGGAAAGTTTTATGTATACTCCACGTATCTCTCTGTTCTGAGGGTAAATGCCTCACTGGGTATAGCCTCTGGCTTTTAGTCCCAGCACATTTAGTTAAGACCTGAACTTGTAATCGCTTTCCTAATGAAACTTCTTTTGTTGTAGCTTTAGTCCTGGTTGTGGAAAGGTACTACAGGAGCACAAGACTCTCGCTCATTACGGCAGAGCAGGATTAATGTAACTTCTTGATGAACCTGTCATATGGAGTCATAGAATGGTTTGGGTTGGAAAGGATGTTAAGATCATCTAGTTCCAACCCCCTTGCCATTGGCAGGGGCACCTTCCACTAGACCAGGTTGCTCAAGGCTTTGTTCAGCCTTTCCTTGAACACTGCCGGGGATGGAGCATTTGCCTCTTCCTTGGGCAACCTGCTCCAGTGCCTCACCACCCTCACAGTAAAGAACTTCTGCCTTATATCCAACCTTAATCTCCCCTATTTAAGTTTGAATTCATTGCCCCTCGTCCTGTCACTACAGTCTCTGATGAATATTCCCTCTCTGGAACCCTTGCAGGCCTCCTTAAGATATTGGAAGTTCTATTCCGTGTAGCCTTCTCTTCTGCAGGCTGAGCAGCCTGACTTTGTATGGGAGGTGCTTAAGCCCCCTTATCCTTGTGGCTCTCCTCTGGACTTCCTCATGTCCTTCTTATGTTGTGGACGCCAGAACTGTATGCACTTTACATATAATGTAAACATAAGCACTCTTTGCCAAGAGGGCTGCTTTAGCACTTCAGAACTGAAATGCTTTTTTTTCTCTTTTTCCCGGAATTTTTAGAACCTACAATTAGAGAATCATTTTACTGTGCAAGTATTTTAATGCTAAAAATAAATGCAGCTTATTTGCTGATTCCTCACAGAGAGTAGATATTAATATGACAGTTCTGGAACTGGTGGTACTTGTGTGTTTGTGATTGAAGTGCCAACCAACTGCCTGTGCTGGAAATACGTATAGCTCCACGCAGTCCCACCCCAGCAAAATCTCCTTTTTCCAAACTGTTTTATGACTGAAGTCTGTGATATTTTTCCTCTCTATGCCACAGTCACTTGCTGTTGTAAATCAGACATTGGCAGCTGCTAAAAGCCTGAACTGTTGCGTGCATGTGAGAGCGATTATCATAGCTAATTTAAGGCACGTGTAGTTGCATAGGGAATGACCTCACAGCTTCCAGTCTTCTCATAAATATAGCTTAATTACTGGATATTGCATGACAGATTGTGCCCTGCAGGTGATCAGGCACAGAATGTGGTGAAGACTAGCTCTGACTCTTAACCAAAGGTTTGTATTTCCTTTAAGATACATTATGCACTGAAATAATCATCTGTGTTTATGAGGACAAAGTATTTATTATATAATGATTTCCACCTGAGGATCTTGGAGCTCCATATAGGCACTAATGATTGAAGTGTTCTGTTCTACTCTGCAGCTTTGCGTGAGCCGTTCAGAGCAGCATCCAAGTACTTTCCCATTAACCTCAAATGTGACTAATACGCAAATGTGTGGTTTGTTCTTCGCTTTTCTCCCCGGTGGATTTTGTGTTGCAGTGTTCTTGTGGTACGGGTGAAAGCAGCATAGCTTGCAGTTTGGATGGGCAGGTACTGAAAGGTAGTCCCGAGGAAGCTCATTCTCCAAGCTTGGACAGGTCCTTGGAGAACAGGGTCTCTTTCACAGGCAAGTATTATGTTACTGCAGAATCTTTCTTGTGCCAGAGGGTCAAGTTTGTTGCCTATGGTCTATCTTAGTGTTTCAGGAGACCTTTTTTTTGATGTGCTGGTGCTAGGCCACTGAGTGAGTGCCTTGAAGGCAAAAGCCTCAGCTTTTCACAGACTCAATTAGCTGTACTGGAGAGCCACATGAAGCAGCTGAAGAACATGATCCCATCCTAATAGTCAGTGTATTGTGGCACTGACACTACAGTTTCGGGTTAACTTAATCTACATATGTGGTTCTGCTATCTTTTCTGCTTCCTTTGGTGTGATTCCATTTCCTTTCTGGCTTCTACACAGTTACTCCTCTGACCTCTCAGTGATATGGTTCAAGAAGTTACAATAGCACAACAAATATATTTATGTGGAGGGGTAAGTTCCAGCTGGTTTGAGTCCCTGAACAAAATTACTGAAGGATCAGTCAAATGCTAATAGCAGAGCAATGGAAGAACCAGACCCTGTAGCTGACAGAGTTGTATAAATTCCTGTGGAATAGCAGATTGATGGCCTAAGTGATTTGCTCAAATTCAGTTTGGAGTGCTCACTCTTCAGACCGTGTGCTAAAATCCTAATGTTTTCCCGTGAGAGTGGTGAAATGTTGGAGCAGGTTGCCCAGAGAGGTTGTGGAACCTTCAGCTTTGGAGGTTGTCTAAACCTGGCTGGTTGAAGCCCTGGACAGCCTACTCGAACTGGCCCTGCTTTGAGCAGGGTTGGGCTAGGTGGCCTCCAGAGACCCCTTCCAACCTACATGAGACATTGGTTTGTGATCAGATTTTGGGACAGGGAGAGTAGAGGTGGGGGGTGTGTGTGTGAAAGCAGCTGAATGGTAACACTCAGGTTTGTGGTAAGGAGCTACTCCAAATGTATGAAACATCTCTATGTATATGTATGAGCATCTCCAATATCTGCATGACATGCTCTGACAGATCTAACTAGCAGTTTGAAATGCTGTCTTTGCTGTTTGTAGTGGGTTGGTTGCTCTCCCAGGTGACAGAAGGGAGCTTGTGCTGTGCGCTCCTCTGTTCCCAGTGCTGTTAGTTAAACAAGTGACTGAGAAACAGGGCTTGTGTAGAGCTCCTGAGTGCCCAGCAACAAAGGCTGATGTTCCCATTCTTTTCTGCCTCTTCTGGAACTGCTGTGTTAACCCAGGCCAGGAGGGCAGGGTGGAGAGACTGGCATGGGAATGCCAGAAACCACCCCAGCCAGTTGTATTAACACAGGAATCAGAGGCAGCGATTTTAGGCTTAGCCACCTCTAAATCCAGGTCTTTGGGGTCCCAAGATGCCCGTTCACTGGAGTTTCTTTCTCCATGTCTGATTTTCCATACTTGTTATCTGTGGATAAAGGGCTGTAGCTGAAACCAGTGTGCTATAGTTTTTAATGGAACCGACGAAGCATGTAAATGTCTTTGTGGCCTTGTTGTTCAGTTGCATGCTGGATGTGGGCACAATCCTGAGCAAAGCTGTCCAGTAAAATGGCACAGGGCTGCCTGTGTCTCCTGGGTTTTGGTGGTCCGGTGTCAGTGGGGGAGTCTTGGTGCTAGTTGGGATTTCATCATCCCGGTGCCTCGAGTCATGTGGTTATGTAACAATTTAAACGTCGGGTTTTGTTAAGCATGTGTTTAGATCTCGAGAACAAGGAGAGTTGGGCAATATGAACCCTGCAGCCCCAGCTGCTTGAAGCAACAAGCCACGCTTGCAGCAACAATCTCGAGCTGGTCCCGGGAGTTACTGTGGATGTGGCTCGCGGGCTGGCTCCGCGGGTGTCCCGTCCGCCTGACTCCCTGGACCAAGGAAAGGCCGCCAGCCCTTCGGTGCCTCCAGTCGTGCCCCGTCCCCGCCCGGCAGCAGCGCCCCGCAGTGCCCGGCGCTGGCCGAGTCCCTGCCCCTCTGCCCTGGGTGGGCAGTCGGAACTGCGGCCGTGGGCGGTCCCGGCATGTTTTACAGCCTCGCAGGAATGCTGCTGGTCCGGTGGGTGAGTCTTCATTCCTCGCCTTCCACTGCTCCCTGCTGGTCTTCAGCAAGCTGAGCACTGCAGGGGGGAAAGCAGAAACGAATAGTTCTAGTTGAGGAGTATTGAATCGGGATGCTCTGACCCCAGAGTGCGTTATTCCAGTCTCCTGCTCAAAGCAAGTCAAACGGGAGTGTGTTGCTCAGTGTTGGCCAGTTGGATTTTGAATGTTGCTGGGAACGGAGGTTCTACAGCATTTCTGGGCAACTTGGCTCAGTGTTTGAACTGTTTCATAGTAAACAATCAGGATCTTGAGACATGCTTTGAAGCTTTGATATTTCCCCACTGCTTTCCCAAACTTTTTACAAATTCCAACCATTTTTTCAGCAGAGTGGCTTCTCAGCCAGCTGGCACCCTGTGCTGTTGCATGGAGTTATTCCCTCCCAGGTGAGGGACTTTGCATTTGGTTCTTTTTAAATTGTATGAAGTTCCTATCAGTCATTTATCTGGCCTCTTGGGATTCCTCTAAGTGGTAGCAGTATACTATCACTCCATCAGTATGTCACTCACTTTCCCTGATTTGGTATCGTACATGAATTTGCTGGCCACATGCTTTGTCATATCACTCAGGGTGTTAATAAATGCATCACAGTACTGGCCCCAGTACTGAACCTCAAGAGATGCCACTAGAGTCCACTGGCTGTCACTTGGACTAGTTTGGCTTTCAGGTTTCTAGGGGAAGTGGCATTGAGAGCCTCACTAAAGTCTGTCACTGGCTCAGTCAGAACCAAAGAGCTGGTGCTCCCGCTGCCAGTGCAGCAGCCTGCTTTGCCACTTGCCCCAGACAGACCCTCCTGTCCTCTCCACAAAGCCTCTACCCCAATCCATCTGCACTGCAACTGCTTTCAGGCTGCCCTCCTTGCTCTTGCATATCTGCTTTGCAGCAGCTGGTGAGCCTCACAAGGGTGGTTCCTGGGGCAGAGCCAGGGGGGCAGGTAGATTTGGCTGGAATGGACAGGTTATTGATACATGGCCAGACTTGCGCTCAGAGTCTTTTGCTTTGCTGTGTATCTGCTGTGCAGTCTGATAACTGAAATACCTGTTGATGAGGTCTTCTTCTTAATCCTCTCAAATATGTCCATGTGCTGATGTTGAGCTCAGTTTACCTAATGAAACTTTGGATATAATGGTCTCTTCCTGTAAGCACCACCCAGACGGGGGGGGGGGGGGCATGGCAGCCTCTTATCAGATTTTGCCTTAGGGAATAGTAAAAAGTCAGCACCTGTAGGATTAGGATCAGGCACTTGTGAGGTGTGCCGAAGACTTGCAGCAGAGCACATGAGGAGCTTGGGCTCTCACGGGCTATGCTAGTTGAGGGAAGAGCTTTGCTTTTGTTCATTTTGAGAAGTCTGTTTTTTGACTGTTTGAGCTGTGTTCTGCAGGAAAGACTTGGGGAGATCTCAGGCTAAGTCTTTCTTGGGCCAGTGAGAGAGCTCAATACTGAATGGTTGACAGAGGCTGCAGCCTTGGAGGACAGTCTTGCTGTAACTGCTATGCTGGGAGAGGATGGTACTGGAGTGGCACCGAGGCTGAAGGGCTCTTTGGATAATAGAGGAGGGATGTAGAGCTTGTTGGATTCAAGCATTTTGCTGTGTGTATAAGTTGAGGGCGATTTCTAAAGTAAGTGAAAAGGTAGGGAAATGCAGCCCTGGTGAAAGGTGCCTTAAAGCTTTCTGTGCTGCTCTTAGATTACTTGTGTCCTTGCAAAATGGGTAACAAGAAAACAGCCCTGGCCATATATGGCTTGTGATACCTATTTCTGATCTTTTAAACCCAGAACAGAAATTCCTGTGTGGAAAGAAGGAAAGTTTGGAATAAGACTTGGATAAGACTTTGTGTGAAGTGGTACAGTAGAACCTCCTGCTCCGTGAGCAGCAGCACTGCAGCTGGTCAATAAAAGTTAGCTGGTCTTCACTTCTTGCACACTTCTGAGCCCAGCAGTGACCAGTTACTGCTGCTGCCATCTCTGATGGCCAGGACTTTTATATGGTTGGAAATTGAGGAGGGGACTGATGCTGAGGGCAGCTTGGAAATGGCTGTGGAGAGCTGAGGAGGTGAGGCACACTGAAGCAGCAGTGTAACAGACACGAGGATGCAGCATTAGAAGGGTAAAGCTTCTGATGTGCTGAGCTTGTAAATGTCTGTGCAACCACAGCTGTCCACTGTGTGATAGGCGCTACAGTGCTTTTTGGGGCCTGTGGTTTCTAAGGCATTTCCAGAAGCAGTCGTGCTTCTAGTTGTTTTTCTTTCCTTGCTGTTGTCAAAGAAGTCTCTACAGGTTGAAGCTGATCTGATCTCTTGATTTCCCTTGTACTTGACAGTCTGCTGTGTCCAGCTGCTCGCTGTGCCAGATCAGAGAACCAACCCTGTGTTTGAGGAACATTCACTTCCTGCAGTTGCTTGGGTTAATTTGCCATTTGTGTGTTGTCTCCAGTGGCCCATGGAGGTCTTTCTTAAAATCAGCATAATGAATTTAATGACTGTCTTTTCTTGCTGAGCACCATCTTTCCTCACCCCCATCTGCTGACGTTCAGCGTGTTGAAAGCAGAGCAGTGGGAGCCCTGGTCATTGCACTCAGCCATGTAATAGAAATGGCCACTCTTGTGCTTGTAATGATGGTTAATTACCTGGGTTTGGAAGGGAACAGTTTGTTAGCAGTTATGCAGCTACAGAGTGCTGCCTGTCTGACAAGCTCTACTCTGTTCTCAAGACCTTCAGAATAAAAATGGAGACATAGTGAAATGTACAGGCAGTAGCAAACACATTTTACTGCCCTTCCCTTGGGGACCTCTGTCTTTAGAGTCACAAAGCTGTAGATGGTGTCTGCAGAAGGAGTGAGCTCTGCTGGGGAGGTCTAATAGCTGCAGTACCTGAGGAGCTGCCTTCTTTTGCTGAGTCTGACAATAAGGTCCTTCTGCTCCAGCTTATGACCTCTGCCCACATCCCTCTGGACAAGGGCTAGCTCCTGCCAGAGCTGAAGGCACTGGGTCAGTGCAGCCAGGTGTATGGCTAATGCTTCACAAAAGGCAAGTTCTTCCTTCCTTTGCTTCCCTTTACACTGCAATCCTGCTGACAGGCAAGATGTTAAAATAAAGGCTGCATGGTCCCTCTAGTCCCTACTGATGCTACCCAAGGTTTCTCTTCCTTCCTCTTCTCCTCCTCCTCCTGTGGAAGCCTCACAAGCAAAGTCTTGCACTACACTTTCCATCTGAGGCTCTGGATCAAGTCTTGCAAAGATTGGCTGCAGCTGCAAGACTGCTGGAGGGGTTTTTATCCTCACATCAGATGGAGCTGGGGGAAAAAAAAAAGAAGGGTAAATCACAGAGCCAGCAACTTTCTTGGCGTCTCTGGGATTGTGGCTCCTCCTGCCCCTCCAGCCTTCAGAAATGTACTCGGCAGAGTTGCCTGCGTAGGAAAACAAATGCATCCCAAACCAAAACAAACAGAGCTGGGTGTTGGTAGTTGATGAGCCAACACTGTGCTGGTGTCATCTCTGCCTGGTGCCAGCACGTTGTCATAGGAACAGCTGGATTATTTTACAATCCAGCTGTGGAGCCAATTCTCCAAAGGAGTAGCCTGGAAGGAATAGAGAGGGGGCAGGCGGAAGGGAGCACTGCTGCGTTTTCTGGTAACTGGAGGGAGGAGTATTAATGGAGAGAGGGAGGGATTACCAGTGAGTGCCATTCATCGTAGCCTGAAACCACAACCAGTCATTTCCAGTTAACTGACTCCGCTGTTAGCTGCATCTGGGAACTACTAGCTGTCCTGTAGGAGAAGAGGGGTGAGGAAAAAGGCAGATCTTTTTGTGTTGAGGCTGATAACGTGTATCACAGCATGTGGTCCTGCAGTGACCATGGCTTGTCAGCTGTGGGGAATGTTGTGGGGCCCCACCACCCCAGAAAGTTAGAGCTGGTCAAGTAATGGGTGTTCTCCCACCAGGAAAAAAGTTCATTGCCCTTGCCCTCTTTCAGATATCTGCTTCCTGTCTGGAAGCCCCTTGGATCTTTTTTTGAGGCTGCAGAGCTCTGAGGGCATTGTATGTGCCTAAGTGGAGGTTAAATCTTTGTGCTAGTGAACGCTGTCATACTGAAATGAACATTCTTGGTCCAATGGCAGGATGTTTGGCTCAAAAGTGAGGTCCAGGCCCTGTGGTTTAGCAAGTCACAATTGTTTTGTTGTTGAAGATGTGATGAAGATTTGGTGACAAAAGCTAAGAGCCTGCGGTGGCTGTGAGGACAAAAGCAGTGCCTTTTCCTTGATACAGTGAGAGCTGCTGCTCTTCTAAAAGGGGAGCACAGTGAGAAGGAGAATCGCCTGCCTGCGGGAAGCGAGGCAGGGTGAAGAGGCGTGACTGGAGGTGTTCGTAGGTCTCTCCGTGCCTTCTGCAGGACGTGGTGTGTAAAACAGGCCCCAAGTCTGTTTTAGTCCGGTTTAGCATTAGACATACCGTCACGGGGCGTTCGGACTTGGTATGGAGCGCGGCGGCGGCTGCTATCACCGCGGCCCCGGTGGCACCTGCGACCCGCTGCCGGTAGAGGGCGCAGAGGGCCGGGCCCGAGCGCGGTTGCGGGCGCGGGTCTGTATCCCAACCCGGGCTCGGCCCGCGGCTCCGCGGGGCTCAGCTCAGCGTGGCGGCGCGGCAGAGCTCGTGTTAGCGCTCCAGGAGCCAGCGCTCCTCTGCGTTACCGGAGCACGGCCTTCGGCTCCCGCGGTGCACAAAGCTGCGCTCCCCGTACTGACACAGGGAGGCTGGCAGCTGCCTGCTGTCAGCCCTGCCAGTGTGCTCTGCAGCCCGGCTTGGCGCTAAAGCAACTCTTCCTTGCATCAGTCGCAAGGAGGGACGGCCAAACAAGAGCTGAGCATGGGTTGACTGCCATGATAATGAATTAATCTGCTGTAGAAACCAGTTTCTTGCTTCCCCGTTGCCAAGTCATCGGGCTGCTCTGATAGGCCTGGCTGGCTCTGGAAACCCCTTCCATCAGTAAGTTTGCAGACAACACCAAGTTGGGCAAGAGTGTTGATCTGCTGGAGGATAGGAAGTCTTTACAAAGGCATCTTCACAGGCTGGATCAATGGGCTGTGGCCAATGGTATTGAGGTTCAACAAGGCAAAGTGCTGGGCTCTGCACCTGGGACATAACACTCCATGCAACACTATAAGCTTGGGGAAGAGTGGCTGAAAAACTGCACAGTGGAAAAGGACCTGGGGGTGCTGATTGATGGCTGGATGTGAGACAGCTTGTGCCCAGGCAGCCAAGAAGGCCAACCGCATCCTGTCCTGTATCAGACATAGTGTTACCAGCAGGGCCAGGGCAGTGATCATCCCCCTGTGAACGGCACTGGTGAGGCTGAGTTCAGGCCCTTCACTACAAGAAAGTTGTTGAGCTGCTGGAGTGGGTCCAGAGGAGGGCAGTGAAAGCTGATGAAGGGTCTGGAGCACAAGTCTTATGAGGCTGAGACAACTGGGGTTGTTTATCCTGGAGGAAGGGAGGCACAGGGAGACTTTATCACTGTCTACAACTACCTGGAAAGAGGATGGAGCAAGGAGGTGGCTGATCTCTTCCCTCAAGTAACAAGCAATAGGACAAGAGGAAATGGCCTCAAGTTGCTCCAGGGGAGGTTTGGATTGGATATTAGGAAAAATTTCTTCACCAAAAGAGTTGTCAAGCATTGGAACAGGCTGCCCAGGGAAATGGTTGAGTCGCCGTCCCTGCAGGTATTTGAAAGACATGTAGATGCGGCCCTTTAGAGACATGGTTTAGTGGTGGACTTGATAGTGCTAAGCTAAGGGTTGGACTCAGTGATCTTAAAAGTCTTTTCCTTCCTAAACTATGCTATGATTCTGTGATTCCCAGGGCAGCACTTTCACGTGTGGTCTTTGCCAGAAGGTAAGTCCAATTTTATTCCTTGAGTTTGAAGTGATGATTGCATGACACATGAGAACCACGGAATGCGGGGGAGCTTGGGAGACTGGCATCATGATTTTGCCCTTTTTTGGCGTTTGGGGAAGATACTGAGCCATTTTCCATACTTCACTTGGCATTTTTTGTGTATCTCATTTATGGATTGATGCTGCATGTGCAGACTAGGGTCTAGGGCAGATTTGAAAGGGGGATGTCTGTCCCGGACCTTGCTGCTTCTTATCATCTTAATAAAATACAAATTTGAGTTACAAAGAAATATTTTAAGTGCTGCAGCACCTCCTTCCATCCCTCCTTCTCTCTCTGTTCTTCTGGGTCCTTCAACAGCGAAAACTTGCAGTCCCTTTTAGGGGGACAATTGGCAGGGCTCTGAGTGTTTACACCTAGCCTGGCTTTCAGCATGTGGGTTTTTTCACCAGTGCATCTGCAGATTTGTGAGAGAAGCTCCAGGGAGAGCTGGCAGATTTCAATTATTTGCAATATTTGGACTTACTATTAAAGACACCTGTTTGGAAAAATGACTTCTGGGCTTCTTCAGTAGCGCAGTCCTGGATCTGGCCTCTGTTCTGGAGAAGTTATTTGCAGAGGAAAATGGCACTGAAGAAGAGGTCAGAGTTTGGCTTGTAGGATACACAAAGAAATTATTTGCCTGGAATCTAAACTGACACTTTTATTCACACATTTTAAGGAGATTTCTCTTTTCTCGTTGTATTTGTGGTCTCTGCTGCTTTGGGGACATGTTTAAGGAGGCAAACTGCAGGCAGTGACTAATGAAGTGTCTCAGATGTCTTTCCATGATGAGACAGCCACCAGCATGGAAAATACTGCGCTTCTTCTGGGGGGAATTTTGTCTCTTGCTCTCTGCTATAGGAAACCTGTTTTTTTTGTTCTTCTGTATTATAACCTTCAGCAAACGAGGAAGATTTAGGGGGTTTCAGGCAATTCAGCGAGACCCTTTTCTTTAGGGCTTTGGCAGATTCTCGCCGCTGCGAGGTTCAGGATAGACTTTGTTTCCAACTTTTACCCAGTCTCAGCTGTTACAGATTTACCCGAACTTTTCTCCTCATGCATCCTATTACCATGATGCTGCACCACCAGTTGCTAAGACCTGTCAACCCTACTGCAGTTGTGAGTAATCTGGCCAGAGCTGTGGTACCAGGCAATGTGGTGAAGCAACTGCAGTGGTAGCCCCCATCATGCTGGAATGCAGGCAGGTGGCTGTTGCCAGTGCATGGATCAGCTCTTGTGATGCGTATAATGAAAGCAGCTAGAGTGCCTAGATTTTGCATCTATGCAATGTAGGATCTTTGGTTGTTTGTGATATAGCTGTGTGGGGCTTTTACTCTTCAAAAAGTCAGCACTGATGTGTAAAGGGGCTGTCCATCAAAAGAAATTACTGAAGGCAAGATGTGGAAGCTGGGGCAGAATGTGGGAAGGGAGCAGAGAGAAGAGAAAATAGAATTGGCACAGGGTAATGGCAGGAGGGCAGGAGAGGTGTGACGTTGGCTTTTATGGGGAGTACCTACCCATAGTGTGGGCCTAGGGAGAAACAGGCAGCTGAGGTCGTTGTTGTCCTGTGGAAGTGGCTGGGCTAAGCCTAACCCGCATTGCCACTTTGAGGGTGTCATGTGGTAGCTGGAGATGTGGTAGCTCCAGGAGTTCCCCAGCAGTGCTAAGTCTCTGGCAAGGTGAAACTGAGACCCTGGAAAGTGACACAGGGTTCAGCACACTGGCTGCTGTGCCACTGCTCCTGCCAGTGGTGGTTGTGATGCCAGTGCAGGGAGCACAGACAGCAGAGTTACAGTGCACTGCTGCCCAGTTCCTTCTGCCTTCAGGGTCTGTCTTTTCCTAAGTGGTACTGTGTGAGGCACTTGTGGCCAGGGATGGAGGTAGGCCCCCTGCGCTTGGCGCTGCATCCCTGGAAAATAAGCAGCCCAGCACTGAACCAACACTTAGCTGCACTTTAAGGCAGAACTGTCCATGCAAAAGGGAGCTTCATGCACTCTGGTGCATTGTTTGCCAGGTTTTCCTGAACTCCTGTGTTTGAGAGTGTCTGGTAAGGAGTCCAAATGCTTTTTTTGAAAATGATCATGAACAGACTGTCCTTCAGAGAGCCTGAATGTGTTATCTTGAGTGGAAATGCGTAAAGTGACTTTGCTCATCATGCTTACAACTTTGGTATTGCAGGCATGAAATCCTACAAATGAGAAGGGCTTAAAAGTATGCACAAATGTGAAACTAATTAGCTTGGTGCCCTTGTCCAAGCTGAATGATGTGCTGAAAGAAAATAAACATTCACAATGAAACACAGCATGGATCTAAACAAATTCTTTCAGCTTTAGTAATAATATGTAGTGCTTCCTTACTAAATGAGTGACTGGAGAATTTTTCTGTGTTAAAGCTGGGGTTGTACTTGGACACCATCACCACCAACGCTGCATTGTTCAGCATGTACCAGCTTTTCCAAAGGGCTTTTGCCACAGAGGGTGGCCCAGAATCCTTCTCTCCTGTCAGAGTGTTTCTTTGTGCAGAAAATCATGGTAGCTGCATATGTCAACTAAGCATGCAGCTGCACGCACACTTTTCCCTGCTGCTTTGGACTCCTGCCTTTTAGAGATCAGGCTGTGAGTGATTATGGGTTTTAAATTTGCTTTGCAACTAGTATGATCCCTGAGAGTGCCTTCATTTCCACGAGTAGCTGGTCAATGGATTTGTCTTTAGATAAAGAATCTTCTATACCCTGCCCCGAGAGCAGCTTGTCAGCAGCAGGGAGGACTGTAGCTGCAGTTCTG
Organism: Psilopsiagon aurifrons; assembly: GCA_025447955.1. Lineage (NCBI taxonomy): Eukaryota > Metazoa > Chordata > Aves > Psittaciformes > Psittacidae > Psilopsiagon > Psilopsiagon aurifrons. The sequence continues at coordinate 17,032 of JAOEHY010032851.1, forward strand.
TCTGCTGTGAAATTCCCAAGATTCCCATCACCACCCTCGTTTAAACATCCCCCAGCCCTGCTATAAACAAGTGAGACACTCACCCTGCACCCTGGCTGGGAGCCTGGGATATCGGGCGCTCTGGCGGGAGACAGAAGTGGAGCACAGAAAAGAGTGTCGAGTCGTGAATCATCTCGGTGAGGATCGACAGCCATCATCAACAAAACCAGACAAACTGGGGTCGCTGCTTAGCAAGCAGTTCATTTCTTGTAGAAGTTCCAGCAAAGGCAGCAACACACCTTGCAACAACCAGATGCCTGTGCTTCATGCACATAGGGTATCTCCTGTCCGTGTCCTGTTGCAACAAAATACCTGTAGGGCTGTGGATGTAGTGTGTGGACCTCTCAGCTGTTCCTGGCTGGTGACAAAGCCTATGTAATTGTTATGTTTTACCATGGGCCCTTTTGACAGCTTTTGAACGTGGTTGGACAGTTTCAACCTAAGAGAAGAGTAGAAATTTCTGAGATTGTTGCATTTCTACAAATTTTGAGATGCTCTAGAGGTGGACAGAAGAATCAGGCCTAGTTCAGAGCCACACCATGGGAGAGGCATGGAGAGCACAGCTGGTACAGGCTCTGGACTGCCAGCTGTGACCCGTATATGTAGGCTGTGTTGTTGTGTGCATTGATACCGCAGCCAGCACACATGTGCATCAGGACTATCCGGAGCCAGGAATGAAAGAGGTGTGAAGAGAAAGCCAAGATTATCGTAGTTCAAAAGAGATATACAAAGGCAAAGGACACCAATATAGAAATTGGCTCACCAGCTGTTTTCTTCTGTTCCAAGATCCTTATCCAGACCACCTTGTGCCTCTTAATTCTGCATAGAAATCTAGACAGTCTGTACTCATGACTGAAGATTTAGATATGCCTCTGTAGCTTCACACAGTGAGTGTGAGGTTCAGTTGGCTCTATCTGAAGCTCCTCTTTGATCATGTTTGAAGCTCGAAAATAGTGGCTCCATCCTGAGGGATTTGGGGGGGTGGTATTTAGGTGCAGCCCACCAGCTCTTGGCAGGTTTCCAAGGTGGCAAGGCTTCTTTTGTTGGGAAGTCCTTGCTGCCTGCTCAATATTTGCTCTTCCCTTGCCTCAGGTTTATGGGACAACTAAGGTTAGGGGGATATTACATGACAGGTAAAGTTTATCATGGATACTGCCTATGCAGAAAGTTCATGCACCCACAGCCTTATGTTTTGGTGTTGTTGTTTTGGCATAAACAACCTCATACCGAAGTAGGAATCATAGTTTTTGCTTTATGGAGTTTCCTACCACATTACTCAGGCAGGGCTGTAGCTCTGTTTTGCAAGGTGATCTGCTGTACAGCTGATGCCATTGGATCCTTGTGATTAACTGCACACCCAAGGGGTTCCTCCTTCACCTGTGCCACGCTGCAGTGCTTCTCATTGGAGCTGATTTGCTGGATCTTCTGTGTGCTCTGTGATTTTGGGGTCACCTTGACCAGCCACCATCCTCTCCATTTGAATAGGGAGCACATGGCCTCTTTGTCTTAGCATGGCCCCTACTTCTGCAAAGTTGTACAAGGAAAGCTGAAACTTTCTTGTCAGAGGCAGGGGAGCAAATTCGGTCTCCAGCAGACCTGGAACAACGAGCAGCTTGGAGAAGGTGTGCTTCCAGGACACGTGCCAGCACTGAACCAGCACCAGTGGCAGATTTACAGAAATGCCACAGGCAAAACGAGAGCTCTGGTAATTCACAGGCTCCCCAGGTTTGACAGGCAATCATCCAACCTCAACCCTTGTAGAGGACTGGCCCCTTCATTTCATGTAGTTACCCCTGTCCCACACCCAATAATACGTGCTTGCCAGCAGTGCTTTTGGGAAGTTAACCAGCCTCAGTGCGGAATCAAATGGAGACAGGGAATCTACCATGTCCGTGCGTTGGTCAGCCACACTCTACAAAACAGTGGTTTATTTCTAATCAGATATTGCCTGGTTATGGCTGTGGTTCCCATTCTTCCTTTCTTAGGAGATTAAAGACTTTTTATGTGCCACATGTTTACTCCCTGGGATTACATTGGCATAAAGGCACTTTCTTCTGTTTGAGAGGCTAAACAGGCTGAGCTTACTATGGAGCAAATAGTGCACCTCTCAGCCATTGGAGTCTCTCTTCCCCTTTCATTCCCCAGCAGTCAACATCCCTTTTAAAGCAGGGAAGTAATGCTTTTGCCTGTGCTGTACGCTGACGTCATATACCTTTTCTTACCCCTACCCACCATGTCCTTCCCCGAGTGTCCACTTTGAGGACTTAAGCTGGATTTTAACCCATTTTCCCAAAGGGAAATGCTTGGAGACATCTTCTGTGATGCAAAGTGCATATTGAATCACAGAGGGACAAAACCAGCAGTAACAGAAGAACTTTCTGGGTTGCAAAGGCCAAAAGGAATTAATCACTGCAGGGAAATGGGCTCTCTCGTTCACACAGAGGGTGGGAGAGAGAGAAAATAAAGTGCTTTAGAATGGAGAAGGGAAAGAAAGGCGCTTGCAGTGTCCCTGTCAGTACCAAAATAAATCTTTGAAGAGAGAGGGGAAACAATAGCAGCAGCAAGCTGCCCGAGCTGTGGCAGAGCAGTGCTTTAAGAGCAGATCTCTTCCTGGCTAATGGCTGCCAGCTCTGGACCTTTGTGGTTGGTTTGCTTTGGTGAGCCCAGTAACCGCTGGCATGGTCTTGTCTTTCTCATCCGTGGACTGCTTGCTAAACAGGCGGAGTGGTGATACTGAAGGCAATATCCTAGCAGGAATGTAGCTAAGCCATTGGATCAAATACTGGATTCAAATCAAACCATTCCTGTTTTGGAGCAACTGAACTGTCTGGTGGGCTGGAAAAAGCTCTGGGGAACCTTGACCAAGGTTGCTAGAGAGCAAAGTAGCAGAGAGTTTCCATCCAAAAAGGATCCAGGCAACATCTCCTTACAGTAAACAGAAGAAAGCCTTGCAGTTTTGTGATCCTTAAGCATAAGGGGAGTGGATGAGACTGCTGGGAGCAGGCTGACAGCCCTGGGAGGTTTTATACTGACAAGGCACATCTGTAGAGGAGAGCTGCCAGGCTGTCATGCAAACCCATTGGGGGACCATCTCACACGTCAAGCACATGCTGTCAGCACCTCCAGGGCTCCTCACACCTTCCTGGACATGAGTGAGGCAGGGAAGCAGGTCAGATCATCAGTGTTATTAGCAGCAAATCTGACATGTGGGCTGGCCAGTGGAACAGCCCAGGCATTTGGTTTGTTTATTTTCCTTCTGCCTTTGGCGCTTTTGCTCTTTACGGAAGGCTGCCTTAGCGCGTTGCTAACACACTGCTTGGAGTAAGCACTACATGAAACTCCCACTATTTTGAGGAACCCAGCTCAGGCATTTTTTAAATAACTGCTGCTTTTGTGTGTGTGTGTGTGATTCTTGGACAAATTGAAACTAAAACCTCTTCCCTGACATGGTTTTTGGCTGTTGTGCTGGTAGGCTGCTCTGTGGTCACAAATCTCCAGCGTACCGACGTACCCTGATTCTGCTCACACTTGGCCTGACTTGACACTCTGGAGTAATTTCATTAATGTCAGTGGAGACATTTCCTCCTTATGCTGGTGCAGAGCTAGCTCGGACGTGAGCCCCCACCGTACGTAGAGGAGAGCTGCAACTCTCCCTTGCTGCAGCTAGCAGGATGGTTGCAACAGAGGTGAACTTGCTGGAGTGCAGAATGTGAGCACATAACTGCTGGGGACTAGGGAGAGCAGCTCTCCTTCCTCCAGCTTTCAAGTGGCTTCGACAAAAGCATGTTTTAAACTGGGGCCATTGACTTCCCCAGTACTTGTCTACAGCAGTAGGGAAATGGACCTTTGCATTGACCATGGCCTGTTTGGAGATAATCTTCAGAGGCACCTGCTCTCCTCCTTCCTCCATCTACTTCCAAACCCACCCATCAGCATCCTGGTGCCTGGCATCATGAGCTGCTTGTTCTCTTGCTTTAAAACCAGTGTGGCTCAGAGCGTTAGACTCTTTGGAGCAAGTAGAGTCTATTTTTATCTGAGCTGCTTTCAAGAGCCATTGGGTAAGAGTAGGTACATTGTCCAGGAATGAGGTCTCAGTGGGGGCTTGTGACTGCTGGGATTCTGAGGAAAGCTCTTGAGAGTGCAGAGGCAGTGAGAGGTTTCACTGGTCCCTCTGGGGGTGCTGCAGGGAGGGGGCTGGAGTGGGTGTAGCTGGTGATATGTACAGGCAGCCAAAACCTGGTGTTGTAATGTCTGAGACGCTCTTGAGTTTGGAAAAGGCCCCGATGATATCACCCTGCAGAACTGTTAACGGCAGAATGCAGGAAAGGAAGCGCTCACAAATCCTTTCTCAATCTCTAAAGGAGAGGAATTAATGCTCCGTGTTCCCATCCCCATTGCTGTGCTTGGAATTGTCTTTCATTCACCACCAGGCATCAAAAGAGACAGTTCTTTCTCTTTTAATTTGTCCTTGGTTCTGCCATACCTCTACCCCATGTAGCAGAGAGTGCTGACAGCGGAAAGTGTGAGAGCAGTGGCTGTTCTGCACGAGTTCCCTGTGAGGACACTGAACTCTGCATACCATCCTGCAGTTCTGCTTAATCCACTTTCAGGAGAGATAAACAAGCAGTGGTGCTTTCAGTGCTGCCACAGAGCACACAAAAAGCAGACTAAGCTCTGCAGCAGCTCTCCCAAACTATTTGTCCTTTGTGGTTGCTCTCGCACTCTCCAGCTCTCCATAGGCCCCATGTCCTGCATGACCACCAGCTGCTGGTGGAGCCTCTTCCAGGTCCTGCACTGTAGATCTGCTTGACGGCAATCCTTTCCCCGTTCATTGTGGCCAGCACAGTCCATCCCTCACCCTGCTTAAGAAAGCATGACTTTTCTGGAGGTGGGAAGCAATACCATGCAGAGATTGCTTAGGTGCTGTCAGCTCTGCTTTTTTAGTGTGGTCCACCCACTATCACAGGATCCTTGGGAGGGTGGGAAGGAGAAGCCAAAAGCTAGAGCCAGTTAATGTGAGTTAAGTGAGCAATACCCCACGTGGCACAGGGAGCATGAAGAATGATGTCAGCCAGTGACTGCTTGAACAAGGCAATCATCTTTGTGATTTTTCTCAAAACAAAATGTGGAGAATGTGTGTGAAATATTTCTCCCTAGAGCTTCACGCAACAGGAGCTTCAAACTGACAGGGCTGGTGTGTAGTACTGAGGAGGAATGAGAGTAGGGCCCATTAAGCTGCTTCGACAGGGGGAACTTTCTTTTTTAGCCAGTTGCTCATTTTCAATGCATAGTCTTGCTTTTCTCCTTCCCCAGCGCTCAGGAGCTTGGGCTGGTCTTCCTCCCACCATCTGTGAGGGATGAGATCAATGTGGAGCTCCCACCCTCCTGCTCTCCAAAGAGCCAATGTCATGGGCAATTTCAGGAAGCGACAAAGCACATATCAACCCTCCCCTACAGTTTTCACAAAACCCCATGTCCTGGATTCACTGATTCCAGCATGGACACTTGTCTGCAGATGGACTGAAAAAAGACTGTGATAATTTGTTTATGCTTCTGAGCATCAGGTTTGTAGCAAGCATGGTCCTACTCTTATGGAAGCAGAAAGGTAAGGGATGAAATTAACTTTCCAATAACTTTCACTGATTTTCGGAGTGCCGTCCAAAAGATAGCAGTGGGGAGCAAGTCAGGCAGGGTCTGTGTTGCGTTATGGCTACGGGAAATGTCAGTGTGGTTTTCCTCTCTGAGGAGGAGAGTGAGAATCTTCCTTGAAGAGTTCAGCAAATATTGTGACCTGAATTGGGGGTAGTTAGAGCTGTTGACAGATGGGGAAGATAGATTGAGCATAATGGTAGCCAAAAGATGACTAAGGGAGGGAAACATTGTTGTCTTCAAACATCTGTGAGGGGATGGAGATAGTGTTAACAAAGGAGGAAATTTAGACTGAGCATCAGCAAAGTACTTCCTAGAAGTGTCTCCCCAGGGAGGGGGTGGGAGTCCCATATCTGGCAAGATGGGAACAGCAATAAGTAATAACAGATCGGATTACTTGCTATGTAATGATAACAAATAATGTAAAATGAGTTTTGATAACAAGCTAGAGTTCTCTGATAGCAACCAAATGCACAAGCCAAGGGATGAGGAGGGTGGGACTTTGGAGATTTCTCATGCTGACAGGGTGCGCCTGGGAGTTCTGCTGACTTCCTGGAGCCATAAAGCCTTTATTTACGCTTTTGTTCACTCAATACTTTGAAGCAGAGGTAAGTTCAATAATTGTGCCCCTTCTCTGTGATGTTTCATCTGGGGAAAAGGAGTCTGGTACAGTAATGGTCAATTTGTGCTTTATGTGCTGGCAGTGGGATCCCAGAGAGCACTCCCCTCAGCTTTATTTCACTCCCATGCTGTTTGAAGTGTAAGGATCTCCAAGCAAAGAATGCAGAAAGGCAAATGTATGTTTTGGTTGGGGACTGTTCTGTGATACGAGCCAAGGCCTGAAGTGGGGTCTTAAATGGACGATCACATCTACAGAGCAGGCAGGGCTGTAGTTGGGAGAAGCAACTGAGTCTGTGGGCCCAAGTGAGCCCCAGACACCCAAATTATGGGCCCAAGCCCATGGGTTTCTCAGCTGCTATTTCTTGGAAAGAGATTAGTAACAATCTCCCATTTATACACTACTCAAAAAGATGGGATTAAGGCTGGGGCCCTTTAGTGTTTTGGGGCTTTTTGTTTTGGGGAATGATGAGTCCATAATTTGCTTTGGTAACCCTGGAGCAATATGGCAGCATTTTGTCTTCTTTGCAGACTTGAAGCCTTGGCTTTGTTTAGCGTAGGGTGTAGTGCCAGCCCTGGAGGGTTAAAACTTGAAAGGGGAACACACTGTCACGAGGGCTTGTGCCCTTGCCTGCTTGGTCTGCCAATGATTATGTCCTAAGTGGTAGTCATATGGTCAGAGGGAAAATATGCCTGAGAGGGTGCTGGGAGAACTGTACCAGTCCTGTGCATCACCTGCCCCACCAGTGGAAGAGGAAATGGGTGACTCAGGGCCTGGGAGCACAGCAGGGGCAGAAGGAAGGTGGTAACTGCCTTATAGGGTTGAGAATGGCTAAATGCAATCCATGGGGGTCAGCTTCTGTCCCCCAGTAAGCTTTGTGAAGGCTGAAGGAGAGGAGTTTCCAACCCTGCCTTTCATCAGCCCCACCTCACGGAAACGTCAGACCAGAGACACTTGTCCATGTGAATATGAGACATGAGCAAATGTGGGGAAGAAGGACAAGAAAAGGGGCTGGAGGTTGCGGTCTCTTTATCCTGAAGCAGGTTTGTTGCAGTATATCCACAGCTGCACAAGGAGTCCTCTCACAGTCTATAGGAAAGCAAGCGCAAAAGTAAAACAGTCTATAAAGACCAGGCACTTCAATAGGCAGATCAGCAAGCCCATTGTCCACAGTTATCCCAAAATAGGCTGCATCGTTCAAGAGACACCTCCTCTCCCTCTAGTCCTTCTGCCTTCACCCAGTGACCACAGCCCCGGCATATTCCTGCCATGAACCTGTTAATCTCCTCTGCAGAGCTTGGGAGAACTGAATGCAGAGGGAAAAGGGTGAAGAGTGGGTGCTGGCTTGGATGTGGTGGCCAGCCTGGGCAAGCAGAGCACAGCATACTTGCTTGGAGATCCAGCTGAAGGCTTTTGGAAGCTCTCTGCTCCCCAGGCCCATATGGGAAAGCTGCAAACTGTGTATTGCTTACAGGAGCTTCTGAGGATGCTTCCAGCTTGCCCTGATGTGCAGACTATACCTCCTCTTCCTCTGGGGTTGTTCCTCAGCAAAAGTCTCTCTTTCTCTTCTTTGTGCTGTGAAGGTCTCAGCTCCTGTGTCCTTGAGGCTGACAGGACAGAAATAATACCCAGTGCCCATGGGTCTGTTTTCCGTTGTAAGAAACCACATGGTTCACCTGGAGTCAACTCAGTATGTGGAAATGGATCGATAAAAGTGTCCTATCATGGGACGGAGACAGCCTGCAGTGGCAGGGTACCTCCGGTGGAAACTGGTGGTCAGTCTTTCTTCCTGGTGCTGCAGACAGGTGAAGGGAGCCCCAGGCAACAGCACGTACACCACGTGCAGTTTGAAAGTAACCTCAGAATCACATGAAAGCCATTAGCAGTGTCACCTGTCACTTTTGACTGGTTTATGGTGACCTGGCTGAGAGCTGACCAGATGTCCCATTCCCACCAGCCCCACCTCTCTTTTGTGACAGGGGTACCGAACCCAAGCAAGCTTGGGTAGCCCTGAGCTCACCAGTAGTGAGATGGCTCCCATGTCTGGCTGTGACACCATTCGGAAATGCCCCTCAACAAAAGGCCAAACACATCATAGGAAGAGGAACCACCACAGCCTGCAGGCCCTGCACACCCTGATCCTTCCTGTAGCACCAGCCGGCCTGGCTTTGCAGACCACTAATGGGGGAAAGCACTGGGGAATGTTCACCTCTGCACCCTCCACCAAATCCATGGCTAGAGCCTGGCTTGGTTTGGAGGCTGTGTACCAAAACGTCTAAGGAATGAATGGAGAATCCCGTGATGCCAGTTCTGGGAATGATCTGGAATGCGAATTTCCCCTGTCCCTCCCTAAAGCAGACCTGCCCTGGGCGCTATGAGGGCCATGGAGAAGTTAATTCTGCAGCTGGGGAGACATCTGCGATTTGGCGAGGATAGGTTCTTTCCACAGAGGCTGCTAATTCTGCATGAGCTAATCTGGATTTGCTGCTTCTCTGTGCTGTGAGTCACAGTGCGCCTGGTCCTTTGGTCACCATGGCAGGCTGCAGGACTTCACAGTGGCCTTTTGCTCTTCCTAGAGAGGATGACTCTCTCTGACTTGGCTGCCATGTGCCGTTTGACACTTTCCATTCATGTGCAATAAGATCACCGTGATCTGCAGCTAGGTTGTCATCCTAAGATATTCTCAGCAACAGGCAATACATTAGCTGGCCCAAGTTATTCTTCAGTGGGCTAGAACAATGCCTGTATGAAAAATTTGCCCAAAGGAGCCACTGACTCTTAGGGGCTCTCAGGAATTGAAGACCTCAGAGAGATACAGCCATTAGTGTGGGGCAGCCTGTCTTGTCAAGGTAAAGCCTTATAGAGCTGGGTGGAAGGGACAAACCAAACCAAACTTGGTATAAAAATAAAGCAGAAGCTTTATTTGCATTGCAAATATCTATTCATTGCAAGGCAAGCACTGCCTTCCTCATCAGCCTGCTCAGAACCCACGGAAAAGCCACTGCCATCAGGAAACCCAGCCCTTGACCAGAGAACTCTGTACTGTACCCCACACCTACTGGGGCAGCGGAGCCCTGAGACTGTGTGGATTCCTAAGCTGCGAGCACTGAGCCATGGGTACCAGATTAGCTCTTTTTATTTCCTTTCATTTAGCAGGATCCTGCAGAGCTGGGCAGCTGCCAGTCAGTCTGTCAAGACCTGAACTATTTTGGGAATTTTTATGATGGAACAATATTTTTTCGGTAAACAAACGGAAAGCTGTTAAACAGGGACCTTCACCTCACAGCTCCCAGTTCAGCTCCCTCACTGCTGCGATGCCACAGTGACTGTACTGTCCACTCTGCAGAGCTCCCTTCATGGCTCCAGCAGGGGCAAAACAAATAGCAGCTTTTTTTTCACCCTTTTCATGAACTCCTGAACAAAAAAAAAAAAAAAAAAGAGAAAAAGAAGAAATTGAGTAAATTTGGTTTAAGCAGCAGAAGTGTTTCTTGGTGGACTTAACCCCTCACACACCTGAAGGCAATCTATATATCGCGTCTGTGTGCTGTGCTACCTTGCCGTACAGCATCTATCTGCATCCCACGCTGGATTTCCTCAGGACTGCTGGAACATGAATCCAAACAGCAGTGACACAGGGCTGAGTGTGCACAAAAGGAAGACTTCCTTTTTTTCATAGGAGTCTGTTAATAGGCAGCCATCATGGAGTCACAGAGTGCACAGAGGAAAATGTTTGTAGGGAAGCATTGAGCAGGGAAAGGAGGACAGAAACGTTTCCCACTCTAAAATGGAGGTACTGCATTTCTCCTCATGGGAAAAACCCATGAGGGGCGAGTGAGTCCTTCTTGCTACCATGGGCTAAAGTTGGTTTCACAATTCCTATGTACTGGTGGCACTGGAGAGTCCAGTCTCACATGGGATATATCTGCCCCAGCCTTTTGGGGAGCAGATTGATGGCTATCAATTGGAATGAGCCAAGACGTTTGTCTTTTCCGTGAATGCTTCATTCACATCACAAAGGCAGTTTGTGGTTTTCCTTGATTCCTGGAAAGTCCACTCCAGCTTTATACAACAGTGCTGGATCGCACAAGCCATCCTGGCAGCCTGTTAACTCCAGAGCATGCAGATCACTGAGGCGTCTCGAGGGATGGCATTCTGCTTCTCTGCCCCTTGTTCCACTGCCAAACTCATCAAGGAACTGTAGTTTGCCCCACTGAAAATTTGCACAATGGAATCTTTTGCTTCCCTCATCTGATTCTGCCTTGGTATCTTTCCTGTTACCCATTAACTGTTCTCACTCTGAGACTCTGATATTAATGACTTTTTCAGAGACGCCTTCAGTAAAGTTGCTTGTGAGCAACTGCACCTTCCCCCTGTCCAGCCGTCTTCCCTTCTCCATGGGCAGTAGCAGCCCAGGACTTTCCTCTTGTGTCCTCCAGTTTCTCAGGTTTCTTCTGTTTGCTTTTGCAGCCTCAGAAGGTCAACTCTGGCACCTCTGTTCTTACCCTTCTCCATTTCATTCTGTCACTTTTCCATGTCTGTTCATATGCATGACCTTCTCACCTACAGGTCTTCAGCACCCTTCCAGGGCAGCTTCCCTACCCTTCTGCTACTTCTCTTCCTGGCCTCTGCACCGAGTGGCTTTCCTTGGCTCTGTGGTCTGCTCCCTTCCTCTGTAGGAACAGAACTCCCCTGGCCCCACCATGGGATGTTAGGGTTGAGAGTCCCAGGAGTGCTGGGAGGACATGGGTTGAGCATCTCAGGATTTGCAGCAGCAGTGCTGTGGAGAGATGCACACACCGGTCCTCAAGCTCCCTGGCATTTAAGGCTGCAGCTGGGTGTACGGAGACCAGTTTACTCAGGTCTTTTCGATCCCAAGTCTGTGTTTTAGACACCTAAGCTGACAAAATCCCTGCATCTTATATCTCCTGTGATTACAGTTTCTGCTGTCTGTCATTAGAGTCCCACTCTTCTTTCTTCTTCTTGGTTTATCTTTCCTCCCTTCACCCACTTATTTGCCACCTTTTCATTGCACCCCACACTTTACCCCATGGATTGAACTTGTGTGTGCTTAGCTGATCCATCTGCACCACAGAGAACGTACTTCATCCCCAGGAAATAGCACAACTCTCCTTTTTCTCCTGAATATGTTTTGCTCTTCTGCAGTGTGTTATCTCTTTAGCACTTAATAGCTTACCCAAACCAGTGTCATTTATCCCTATCACTCCTGTCGCTCCTGCTCAGCGTCATTCCTCCCCTAAAGAAGACTTCCTCTTTCTGCTGCAGTTTTATTCCTCCAACTTTTATCCACCTCAGTCACTTCTACTCAAGCCCATTTTCTGCTTGTTCTTATGTGTCTCTGGGCTTTATAGTTGTCCAGCTCGCTCTGCTTCATGTCAGGCCATCAGAGCCAGCTTTGTGATCACTTGCTTGATATAATCATTTGTCACATGGAGATGCAGTAGAATACAGGGATTTTGTCCCAGGAATTTCTTTGCTATGACTTGGCCAAACTGCCTGTAGATCTAGGCACTGGGCACCAAAAGGACCCTTTGCATCTACAGCTTTTATGGCTTTTCCTGCAGTCAGATTGTAGAGAAATACACCAGTAAAAACCAGTGCCCTGAGCAAGGGCTTGGAGTCCTGCTTCATCCTCGCTCAGTCTGCCTGTGCCTCCGTGAAGGACATTCTCTCAGCTTCCAACCTGCAGGCATCTCCTGGTCCTCTGTTGTTTGCGATACTCCAATTTGTTGCCTTGGAAATAAGTGCTGTTTTATCCCAAACAGAGCCTACAGTTTCACAGCGCAATGAAGCGAGAGGAGCAGATGGTTTCCCCCATCTCTTTGCTGCATTTCCCATTATCCTCATCCACAGCTGGATGACAGGAGTCTATGATTCAGTGCAAGTATCTGTGGCCCGGCTGTGTCTACCCGTGTAAGCTGGGGAGCCATGTTTCTGCTGGGATATAACATGCCTTTGTGTCTAGCATCACCGTTTCAGCTTCTTGCAAACAGAATTTGACCAAAAGCCTAAAATAAACAACTTCTTGCTGACTTCAGTGGTGTCTATGAGCAGTGGGTAGAAGGAAGGTTCAACATGTGCAGTTTCAATTTCCCAAGCTTTGTAGTATCTCTCTTTAAGCTTTGAACCCTCTGCAAGCTCATTTCACTGTTTTATATGTTGCACTTTAGACAATATAGGCCTTGTCCTCTCTGCAAACACAGGTATTCTCCTTTCGTGCAGCTCTCCTGGCTAAACCTTAGCTAGAGTTTGCCAGCGGCTGCCCTAGGTAGGACTTGAGAATTGGGTGGGGGATAGATCTTCATGCAAATGTCTTTCCGTGGAAGCAGTTTTCGTAAGAGCTGTTGGTACAGAGGGACAGTGGGGTCATGGCTCCAATATTCACTTGGGGACTCAAAGAGATGTGGGGACTCCATAGGGCTGAGGAGCTTTTGAGGTCTGAAATGGCTGAGCAAACCAGCACTTCCAAAGCTGTGATTAATGGCTTCGCAAACAGTTCTGCTTTCATTCCTCAGTGTTATTCTTTGTGATTCAATCTGATTTGTTTGAATTGTGTTCTGAGGCTTATGTCCTACTCAGGACTTTGCTGCTTGGGTGCTGCCTTTTATTGCCGGAACAAATGGGAATGAGCAAATTTAGGCTGGAGATTAACAGAGTATTTCTTCCTTTCATAGCAGTAGGATCCTTGAGCAGCTTTCTGGTAGGAACAGGGGTTATATAAGTGATGCTGCTAAAGCTTGTGGCTGGATTTAGTGATCCAGCGTCTCTTCCAGTTCTACCTTTTTGGGAGCCAGCTATGTTCAAAATTCATTTGATGAAGGGAAAACTATCCTCGAGATTCAAATGTCCTGAATTAAGAATGGAAAACGGAGCAGAGGCGACTGAAAACTTTGGTTCTTGGTTCTCCTTGCCTAGCAGCGGGGAGGCTGCAGAGCCAGGGTGAGCTAGGAGGCAGGCTTGTGGGAAGAAAGAATTCCTGTAGCTCAATGTGGAGATGTGGCATGGGGAGGGCAAGGCAGAGCCCTGGGGAGGGTGCTTGTGAGGGACGGGGCAAGGAAGGAGGGGCAGTGCAGTACTGGGGTACAGGGCACAGGCCTGTGAGATGTGGGAGGGGGAGGAAAAGAAGAGAGTTGCCTTTCCTGCACATACACTATTCGCCTCTTTTGCTTATCGCTGAATTTATCCTTTCTGCAATGAGTAACTGACTAAGGCTCCTTGTGCTGCACCATTAATCTGTGGCTTTCCATTAACAGGCAGGTGCTTGTACCCAGGGGACCACCGTGCTGACTGCCAGAGATTCCTGGCACTGGCTACTACGGAGTTAAGCAGCCAGGCTGGAGTGCGCAAACAAACATCCAGACCTGTACTAACAGCCCTGCTTTGTGCTAGTGGGAAGCACAGGCTCCAACTTCTTCCGATTTCTCACCTGTCCAGACTGGTACAGAGAGAAAATGCCTCTTGGAGTTGCAGAGAAAACCGCACCTATTTACAGTGGATTCCCCAGGGCCCTCCTGTGGGGTATTAACCCTTCAGCCCAGGGGCCCACAGTCTGCCTTTGGCATGGAGAATTCCCCACCATCCCTGGGGAAATCAGCCCTTCGCCCTCTGGTGTAGGGGTTTCTCCTGTTCGTGGCCCAGATCATCGGCCCATCCACTCTCTAGAGCGAGTCACTGCTTTCTCTTTCCTCTCCATCTGTACAGTTATCTCTGTCCTTTCCATGACTGTGCGCTGTGGCTCCTTCTGCAGGAGCCGGGCTTTCTGACCTAGCTCCTTCCCCCAGGAAAGCAGAACTTGCACTGCTGTTTTGGGTTGGATCTGTGATCGCGTCTCTGTGTTTGCCTCAGACCCCACCAAGTTTCCCTGAGATACCAGCTCATCCCTCCCCCTTGAAATATCCTTGCTCTCTTCAGGCTTCTTCCTGGTCTCACTGTTTGCTTTCCCTCTTTTCCCTGGTTTCTGAGTTTTCTCGGAAGGAATCCCATGCTCTGGCCTCCTCAGGCTGGAGTGTTGTGTTGTTGTTTTTCCTTTGGTCGCTATGGGCAGGGATTTTGAATGCTGAGCCAAGGAGAGGGAGGGAAGGAGGGAGGCTGTGAAAGAAGGAGGGAGTACAAGGGGAGGGATGAAGAAAGCCAGGGAAGTGAGAAAGCAAAGTGTGTAGGGGAGCGGGTTAAGGAAGAGTTGGTGGAGGAATGAAATGGGGAAGGAGGATAGAGGGCATTATGAAGAGGAAGAGTTTTGGATAAATATCCAGGAGAGCTTTTTCATTGGTTCTTTTATTAATAACACTATTGCAGCAGACAGCAATATCCAAAGCAAGGCAGGGAACACAACCCCCCCCTCTCCCCATCTGTCTAGGACACAAGGCATGAGAGGTTATTCAAGGCAAAGAGATCCTTCAGAAAATGAACATCCAAGACTAGAGCAGCCAGTAGGAGCACGGGCTGCAGCAGGGAAAATGCTAGATGGCAGTTTGGTGGGTAAGGAGAGAATGTGAAGCACAAAGATGCAGAAAATATAGGACCTTCTTTTAGGTTTTTTGGAAGCAGGAAGCCTGGGAGAGGGCTACCGGGTTTTCTGGGAACAGGGAAGAAAGTAGAGCAGCTAAGGAAGCTTGCAGCACTGCAGAGAAGCTAAGTAATTCCCATAGCAAAATCAAAATGGATAAACGCCCCTAATAGTGCAGCTCAGCTGCTACAGACAAGGCACCCTTAGGCACTGAGAACATATAAAAGCAAAGGCTGGTGTCTCAGGAAACAACCATCCCCAGGACTGAGAACCAGCACCTGAGGGTCAGAGTGCGAGAGGCTGGCAGCTGTGTGCAGAAATAGGGGAGGGCAGAGAGAGCTAAGGAACTGCGGACACTGCTCTCATTTCAATCCCAGGTGAATCCATACACCCACCTGATCTGCTGTGTTGCAGTGAGAAATCTGCAGCTCACTTTCCTCTGCCAAGGGAAATCCTGCTCCTGCAGCTGCTGGAAGTAATGGAGTGTTTCCTGCTGTGGGAAATAACAGCAGGACATGGATTTTCAAATAGCTGGGAGCAGTGTCTTTCGCAGGAGCATCTTCGTGAGGCTAAGTGGCCATGAGGTGATTAGTGCTGGCACTGCTGAAATACTGTAAAGAAGCAGAAGCAGTAGGCCCTGATGGCTCAGAACAGTTCACCTCTGGGGGCCGTGCAGTAGTAGGATGGAAACTAATCCAGAGAATATTGTAACGCCACTGTGCGAGTCTGGGGTAAACCTTCAGCTGGAATACTCTTGTGTGCTTCTCATCACCCTTGCTGGGAAAAATAGGGGAGATAAAGGCAGATAAAGAAACTTACTAAAAAGATGAAGCCTCTTCCATGTGAGCAGAGATTGCAAGGAACGCAATGTATCAGTTTTCAGAGACAATAAATGGGGAAGGGATATGAATTAACTAGCACTGTAACTTTTTTAGGAAAGACTATGTATGTCAAAGTCTAAGCCATTGCCTAACTGACAAAGATAAGGAAATTCCTCTCTGGAGAGGTCCAACGTAAAGATTATTCAGCTTAAGAATCCAGCACTGTCAAAGCTCTCACACGGCATTTTCCAGACACGGTATCTAATCAGTCCCATTTTTATAAACAAGCAGCCTGGGGATCAATCATCCTGTCAGCCTGTGTCCATTAGGGTGCTGCTGTGGTGGTGCCTGCTCTGGCCTCAGCACTGCCACCAGCCTGGACCCGGCCATTTCCCCCCAGCGACTTGAGCAATGTACCATCCTCCCAGCCCTGCTGCTTGTGTGATCTGCCTTTTTTCACCCTTGCCCAATTCTGCAAAGTGACTGGAAGTACCTTTTTAAAAGAAAAGTCAGACTAGAAATGAGGTAGGGGTGCGTGAAGGGAACAGCTAAATCAGAACTGAGCGGTGGCCAGTGGGGATGGTGTGATGACATGCAGGCAGGGGTGACTGAAGGGCTGCTGCATCCTGACTTACATCACCACCACCCTCCCCTGCAGGCTGAAGCTCGCTCTCTGCAGGTAGGTACTGTACTCTGACTTACAGGACTTTGAACACATGAGCTCTATGTTGTGTCTTTCAATGGATAATTCTCAGTGTTGACCATCAGGATTGCAGATAATCCTAATAGTGAAGGCAAAGATCAGGAAAACACGAAGAAGATTTATGAGGATTTGGGTGATTTAGGTGGATGAGTAACAGATGAAAAATACTGTTTTATGTAGTGAATGTCAAACAGAAAGTGTGGAAGCAAGGAGCAGGTCTGAGGAAGATCAGGTAAGCAGAGCCACAGCACAGCTCTCTGGGCCTTGGTGGGTGGGGAATCATTAATCCTGTCTGCCTGCATGGATAGGCATTGCGGGAGGGAATTTTACATTTGGGAGGTCAACGTGGCTTGATGTCTGCCAGGCATGTCCCATGCGTGTTGTGCTGGTCAGCCCTGGAGAAGTTACAGAAAGGAGATGAGCTGGAGTAGCTAACATCCTGATTAGACCTGGAATATTAATATCAAGCACATGAAACTGTGTTTGGACATGCAACAGAAGTATTTATGTCTAGTGTATCATTGGCTTTCTTGGTCTCTTGGCCAAGAGTGTCCCAAGGAGGTTACTGTAAGCTCACCTCCACTGATGGTGTCGTCAGGAGGGTGCACAAGGCCAGCAAAGGACTATCATTGCTAGGGTCTTAAACGTGTTCCCAGTGCACTTGGGGGACATGGCACATTAAATGTTGGGGACCCCTTGGGAGCCTTGTCAGCACTCCGGCTCACGTTGCTGTGCCATGGGCAGGGCTGTAACAGCAAGAGTGCTGCTGAGAAGCCTGTCAAGAAGGACCAGTACTGATTGTGCCTTCTCTGCTTGCCTTCAGAAGACATGGGCTTGTTCCAGGCAGCACCCACTCCTGCTGTGAGAGGGCCACCAGACCCCCTGAGAAGACCATCCAGAGAAGAGGGGTGAGAAAGACAAGGGTGGCTACAGTGCTGTCACATGGCAAACTGGTCTAGGCCTGAATACAGCAATGAGCTGGGCAGTTCATCCATGTAGAGAAGGCAGAGAAATGCGTGCTGGTGTGCAAAAAGCAAGGACTTGTCCCAGGGACTGAGAACAACTCCTTTGTTATTAAACTCCTGTGCTGGTGCAGCTCGGTTTTGCACTAGAGTTCGCTCTGTTCCTGATAACTTTCTGGCCCTGTGTTGTACTCCAGGGACTGTGTTTCCACCTGCACGAACCTTCACCTTCCACACACTTTATTTTGGACAAAAATACGCAGATCATCCCTTTCATCTGAGGAGAAAACCATCTTCCAAACAGCAAGGTACCCACAGCTTTGTATGTTCTGTGCAGGGGCACTTTTGCGTTTTCCTCAGCCTTTCCTGTCTCTTTTGCAGATGCTGGCATTCCCGCTTGGTTAATTTGTCTTTGTCAGCACATGTTTCCACAGCAGTGGCAAGACTGACCGTCCCTGGTAGGGCCAGCCGTGTTTACCCGACCACTCCGCATCCTTCGGCAAGCAGCCTGTTCTTGGTGACTTTTCTATTCACTTTTACCCACTGAAGCCACAAATTCTCAATGAATTCTTACGCCTTTTCTAGCCCGAATGAAACTATCTGGAAAGTAAACATGTTTGGTGTTTACATGAGGCAAACCCCAGCTTGGGAAAAGAACAGCTCAAGCACAGGCAGGCTGCAAGAATGAGGAAAATTCCCCTGTGAGACAAGAGTTCCCAACTCAAGAAGGAGTGATGCAAGTTTGTCCCTTTAAACATGTGCGTAAGCACTGTCCCGGACAAAGATGCTTCCCTGGAACTAGTCCTTCAACAGTTAAGTAAAACAAGTCCCAGTTAGGACTAGCCTGGATTATCATAATAATGGAGGCTCCGATGCCACCAGGACCCGAAGAGGGTAAGCAGGGAGGGAAAAACATTGTATGCTGAAGGGTGGGATGCTGCTCGTGTGCTGACTGATAGGTGTGGGGTCCCTGCTCCTGTACCCTGAGGGCTGGCTGGGGGCGAAGAGCACCCATGAAAAGCACCCATGAAGTGCTCGAGGCTGGGGCTGTAGATGTCTATGTTGCAATGAGATGTCCCAGCTCTTGTCATTAGAGAAAGGGAAATGAAAAAGGGGAAAAACAGTGGCAGGCAGCACAGAGAGAGCTCTCTTTCTTCCAGCCCCCAGCGGATAAGGGGAAATGGCACTTTCCCACCTTCCCCAGTGCAGGGACGGGCTGCAGGAGGAGCCACGTGCTGGACTGGACCTTCCTTAGCCAGGTCATCAGCCTCCTCCGAAATCCCCTTGGTTTTCCCTCTCCTTTTCCTCAGGACCAAGCAGCTGAGAAGGAGCTGCCATACCCTGAGGGCAACTTGTGTGAACTGCTAGAGAGAGATTGTTTGTCAACCACATTGGGATTCCTCCAGCTTAAGGCACTGGAAAAGTCTGTTCTATCTGATATAGGAAGGTGGAGGAATGTATATGAGAAGAATACATCTCAGCTTGCACTTCTCCGTTCCCCCAAGATGAGGTGCCAAGGTTAAAGAAATACTGGGGTTGTCTGTGAAGGCGTACAGAAAGTATTCTGCCTCTCTGAAAACAAAAAGGTAATAGAACAACAGCGTGAGGCTTTGAGCAACCTGGTCTAGTGGAAGGTGCCCATGCCCCTGCCCCTGGCAGGGGGTTGGAACATGATGATCGTTAAGGTCTCTTCCAACCTAAAACATTCTATGATTCTATGAGAGTAGGAATGAAGGTACATATGGAGCGTCCTGTCAAGACAGGTTGTTACCTATTTCTGTAGGACAGCTTGGGCAAAGCATATCCTATATTGAATGCAGCATTCCTAGTCCCCTATTCCAGCACCCCAACTGAGTTTTCTTTCTCTTGCTGAGGCACAGATGAAGAGGACAAGGCTGGAAGTGCTGGTGGTGAGACCTTGCAGATGATAAATCCTCAGTGGTGAAAAGAAATTAAATTGGTGAATACTGAAAAGAAACCATGACTGACAAGACAGAAGGAGAACAGGGTAGGGAAGGGTAGGTGGTGCCTCTGTGCAGCTGGGTGGGTGAGGAGGGTAAGTCATAGAGATCACAGTGTTGCTCAGCTCCATGACAGACTCCTCTTGTCTGTAGTGACCTGTCCACAGGGCCCAGGGACACAAAGGTCTCAGAGGAATTTGCTGGTTGTGAGTCCTCACTGTGGTTCATCCTGTTTGGGAGACGTGTCTCATCTCTTTCGCCATTTCCCTGGGCACAGGCTCAGGCAAAGGGAGCCGGGTAGTGCTGCTCAGCCCGGCAGTTTTGCTGGACACTCTAGAGTATTTTCCTTCCAAAGCAGTATTTCCACCCTGCAGTGCTTTAGGAGCAACAGCCCTGGAGCATCTAGTACCTGTGGCAGGTCCAGTGTGGCCCTGCGGCTGTGCAGAGCTTTGTTTCCTGGAGCAGTTCAGCACATGCAGGAGAGAAGAGGCCAGTGTTAGAGACAAAGAGGAAGGAGACAGTTCAAATCCATGCAAATAAGTTATTAGGAAGGCTCCAGTCTGCCACCTGCTCCCCCATCTCCACCTGACATCATGGTGCTACGGCACGGGACACCATAAGTGTGCCTGTGCCTAGGGCAGTGACCCTCCGGGGGTGTCCCAGTGACGGTAAGGGAAGAAGACCAAAGCAGCTGGGCAGGGGAGCCTTGAACCCCTCTGCTTCCTCTTGGCTGCTCTCCATCCCAGTCTAAATGCTGGTGGAGCTGGGGTTGACAGCCCTTGACCCGTGTGCTGGGGAGACGGCATCGTGTGGGGCATGAGCCGGTAGGACTGGGATAGGATGAGATGGGAAAGAGCTCGCTTCCCACCGGGCTGCGGATTTGCCCTGCAGCCCTCCCTGCCCCCGAGACTTTGCTGCCCTGGGGAGGCAGGGTTGGTGCCCGGCCGCTCTCTCCTGACCTTGGCCTCCTTGTTCCGAGGCGCAGGACTGAGAAGCGGCGACTCCGCACAGAGCCTGTCCCTGCGGGCTGACCCGGGGGGCGCACGGCGGTGCACCGGGACGGGTCGCAGCGCGGAAAGGCTGAGAGCGAGGGGGAGCGCGCGCGGTCGGGGGGTGCGAGTTGCCGGAGCGCCGTGGTGCGGAGGGGCCAGGGGGCACCGGGGGTGCCGTGGGGTGCTCGAAGGCACAGGGGTACCAAAGGGTGGCGTGTGCGGAGTCCCGGCCGGAGGGCTGCGGGGATGCTGGGCTGCGGGGTGCCGGGGTACGGGGTGCCGGTGCCCCGGCTGGTCCCACCCTTGCGCGGCGCTCCCCGCCCCG
>JAOEHY010032852.1:10258-22193 GCA_025447955.1 Psilopsiagon aurifrons
GCCCCCAAAACCCGATGGGAGAGATCAGATTTAGGGATTTTACTGGGATTTGGGCAATGGCAGGCTCTCCGTCAGGCCAGCCATGTGGAGGAAGTATTCAGGTACCAGCTTGCTCTGAGCACGTACTTGGGTTTCAGCTGTGGCCCTTGTTTACAGCCCATTTTGGAGGGGCAAAGCGGTGAAGGAAGTGGCACCGGGGTCACAGTTGGGTGGCAGCAGTAAACACATTGCCCAGCTCTGGGCCAGCGCCACCACCAGTTAATCATTGCTGTGATGGAATGAATCCATGCCAGGACAGCCAGTCCTGACTGCTGCATTGAAAACACCCGGGGGGGGGGACTGGAGATCCTTCCCCCATTCCCTCCATGGGGTCACCCTCCCGGGATCCATCCCACCCATAGCACTGCTGTCGTCCCCGCTGATGCCTTTGGGGACAGCCCCATTCCCACTGACAGCTCCGTGCACCCTTTCCCACACGTGTCCTGAGTTGGCCAGTGTTGGGGAAGCCAAATTAACGCAGCCTTGGCAATTAGTGCCAGCGAGTGGCTCAGGACTCTCTCATTAGGTTAAATGAGTCCCCGGGAGCTACTGTGAGTCCAATGATCGGAGGCCAGCCACCGGGCCAGCTTTCACAGCCAGGATGTGACCTTCCCTTCTCCTCCATCCAGATCCAACCCTGCAGGGCATTGGTTCTGCCTGGCGGGAGCTGCTACCACCCACAGCCTGAGAACGGGCAACTCATTACACCCAATGGGTGACTCCTAGGACAGTTCTGGTGTAAGCAGCACAAAGCCATTGCAATGAGGAAAATAAAGCTCAGCCCAGCATGGGGCGATGCCAAGAATGCAGCTGGATCAGCATCAATCGCAAAGGGACCCTGAGCTACGGGGTCCCCCCAAGCTTGGGGCTCATCCTGGGGAACCAGAGCTGAGCAGCCCCAGCCATCCCCACCCCAGCACCTTTACAAGCAGCTGATTGAATACCCACTGCCTGCTATTTTTAGAGGAGGACATCTGATGATGTCCAGCAACACCTCTTGAAATTGCCTGATACCCCGACTATTTCTGTATGGCTGTTTACACCTGCCTGTGCCAGCGCTGCCTGAACACCACCGGGGAAGGTGCTGGTTGCTAAGAAGAGTACTGAGCATCCCTGACCTAAAGGGGAAAAGCCTCACCCTATTTCTTCCCTATTCCCACAGAGTCCAAGTGACACATCCCCGAAAGCAAAGGGCGCTGCAGACACATACGGGTGAATTTATCCCATGCAGCTAAGAAAGCACATGGGGCAGGCAGGAAGATGCTGGGAGCCTGGGGATTTGCCTGGGGCATCCTGATTTTGGAGGAAGTAAGCTCGAAGAGCACCAGAAGTAGAGCATAAAACAGCCAGCGGGGTTTGCTCCAGCTCCAGAAACAGCTCCTTTGGGGCCCGAGCCCCCAGGGAAGGTGAGATCTGTCCATGCAGGTCTGGACTGATATTTACTCACAGATGGAGGAGTTTAACCTGTTTCCCAGCCTGGGGAACCAGCCCCACAGAGCAACAGCCTGGTTTGAGCATGGAGACTGCAGCCTCACAGCCCCTTCCCTCATCCGTCCATCCCTATCACAGCCCCTTCCCTGCATCCAGCTCCCTTTCAGAGCCCCATCCTGGAGGAGAGCTAATGCCAGGGAGGTGTTTGAACCCAGCCCATTCATGGAGGGAACAGGGCAAAAAGCCGCCACTACCACCATCCATACAATGTCACCCGCTCCCAGGGGGTGAGGGAATGATTCAGGAGCTGCTTTGTCTCAATCTCTAAGCAAATAAACCTTAAATGCCTAAGCAAGCAAAATATCGCTAGGATATACAAATATATACACACACTAAATTCTTTAAGTGGAATTCAAGGTCTGGATCTCACACAGGGGCAGATCCTCACGGTAGAAAACCCTGTGCAGATGGGGAAGCTTTGCTTTTCCTCCCTGAGAAAAGCTTTCTGGGGTGCTTCGCCCTCCAAAAGGCCGCCAAGCATCACCGGCACCGGCATCGCAGTGGTGCCTATGCAGTGGGGAAGGGGCTGCAGGGACCATGGGTGGACAGGCTGCCACCGGCCACCGCTGGGCTCGTCTTGTTTTGTGAGTCACGGGTATTTCAGCGCCGGTTTTGCAACCCTGCGGTGTCACAACAACAACAACAACCGCGGTTTAACTTCACAAACAGCCCGCGGCCGCCCCTCACCCCGGCTCTTTCCTGCTCCTGTCGGCTGCTTGCAACAGCTTCACCCGGTTCCAAAGCCAGGCATGGAAAATGACTCCAAGCAGCATCAACACTGAGGATTTAATGGGCTTTCTGCCCGCATTGCGAGGGACTCGAAGCTGCTCCATCCCCTGCAGAGCAGCACTGGATGCGAAATCCCACCGGGACACTGCGTGGGAAGCCACCTTCTCCTTCTGCCACGCAAGAAACACCCGTGTGAGAGCAGGAAACGTTTCCTTTCTGCAGCTTCAATGCTTGCGGGTGGCTGCTCTCGGGGCAGCGCAGCCCCTGGCACGGCTGATGCTTTCCAGGCTTTGGCAGTAGCCTGGGGCAGCAAAGCTACAGCCGTTCCATGGATTTGGTTTCCAAGTGAAGCTTAACAACAACAATAAATTAATAATAATAATGATAATTATCAGAACAATAATTAAAGAAATCACAGGCGCTGGGGGCCGGGCTCCCCCTCCCTGCGCTTCCCGAGCTATCGGGTGATCGGGACGGGGAGGACGCAGCGTCCTTATCGGCACCCACTTGGCAGCGGAGCCCGCCAGAGGTTTGCAGCGTAAACATATTTTGCTCAAGCTCCGAGTTGAGCTGAGGATAACGCCGAAGAACCCCCCCCCGAACTCCCGGTTTTCCCGGCAAACCCGCATCTGTGAGTGCAGGGAACGGGCTGAGCCTGGAGCAAGCGCTCTGCTGAGCTTCGGAGCAATAAATGCAGGACCAAGAGCAATCCCCCCCGCTCCCAGCTCCGCTCTTCCCCTGTTTAACAGCCTTTTGCAAGCAGATTGACTCTTCCTTCACTCGCAAAGCGGCTGGAAAGTGGAACAAACCAGCTCAGGCTCCCCCGGATCATCCGGCTGCGCCGCAGCCACCTCCAACCAGCCGGGCTATCGCTGCCTCCATCGCTGGGCAGGGATATGGTGGCATTTACACAGCTGCTCAGCAGGAAAAGCCTTCTCCCTGCTTCACATAAACCTTTGCGTTTAGAAGTAATTGGGTGCAGGCTGCATCGCCATCCCAGCAGGCTGACTCGGAGCCGAGAGGGGATAATCGCCATCCCTGCAGGCTGGCTCGGAGCCGCCTTCTCCCCAGACTGGCCTGAGGTGGTTTTGTTGAAATCAGCTCAAACTTTCTGCTTCTTCCAGGGCAGGGTGTGGGGAAGGGGAGGGAAAAGGGAGCAGCACAGTGTTAGCCTGTGAGATGGGAACGGGAGCAGGGATCAGGGCCATGGGGTTCACCCCATTGCAGGAGCTGCCAAGGGGACAGGGAGCAGTGGGGTGATGCCCCCACTCTAAACCTCTAGCAGGGGACTGCTGTGTCCCCAGCAGGACACGGAGCAGCAAGGTTCTAGCTGCAGGGAGATTTGGGAGCCTGGATATGGGGTGCATCCCTTACAGGAGACCCTGCTCCAGTTGGGGGTTTCCGCACGACCCATGAAGCAGGGAGTGATGGCAAACACAGCCTGGGTGGGGAATGGCACTGGGAGCAAAGTCCTCTTGCGCCATGTCCCAGGCACGGCCGTGTCACCGGCACATCCCAGCCGGTTGCTGTGTGCTGGTGTGGGAGCTGTGCCGGGCCCCGGCTGGACAAGTGCCATCCATCCCATGGGCTGTTTGTGTGCCAACACATCACGTGCCACTGGCGGCTGACTCCAGAGGGGGGGATTTTCCTTTTAGTGTTGTTGTTTTTGTACAAAGCCAAAATATTTGTGTCCCCACGGGGATGGCTCCTGGTGGCCGAGCCCAGGACACTGCGCTGGGGTCCCAGCACCCAGTTCCATGGGGAGGGTCACTGCTGGCACCCGGCGCCAGTGGTTCCATCCCCACCCCAGTCCTTGCTGCTTATACATAGACATGTTTGTGCACAGCGCTGGGCCCCTTCCTCGCTCCCAAACAAAGTCGGAAAGCCATCAAAATTTTCCATTGCCAGAGGGAGCGGTGACGAGAGAGCTGGAATGGGGATATCAGCCCCAGAAAAACAAGGGGTTGGCTTTGATTCGGGGAATCACAGAATCCCAGACTGGTTTGGGTTGGAAAGGACCTTAAAGCTCATCCAGTTCCAACCCCCTGCCGCGGGCAGGGACACCTTCCACTGGAGCAGGGTGCTCCAAGCCTCTGTGTCCAACCTGGCCTTGAACACTGTGGGGATGGGGCATTTTCCACTTCTTTGGTGAATGAATAAAGAATAACGAATAAAGAGGGTGGTTTGCTCCCGGCAGCCTGCAGCAAACCCAGCACTGGTGCTACCCAGCGGGGCTCGTGAGGTGTCTTGGTGAGCACCATGATCCCGCTCGCACTGGCACGATGCCTTCCAGGTACGGGACATGTGGCACATGCAGCATCCACCTGGCTGCTCCAGACCTTGCTTTTGCCATAAACCCACCCTGGTTTCTCTGCGGTTTTCCCTGCATCCGGATGGGCTCTCGGCCTGGCCAATGCTCCAGGGAAAGCCGTGATTCCCGTGGAGCTGGCGCAGGGATGCAGGACTTTGCCTGCGGTTTCCATGGGTGGGAGCGGCTCCGGCACACTCAGAGCTGAGTCACGGGCGGAGGATGCTGCGGTGCCGCCCCAGCATGTCGGGGTGCGTGGCTGCTGCTGGCACCCGGCACAGCTCTGCTGCTGCCACGTGAAGAATGACCCCGGAGATGCTGCCAGGGCCAGGATGTGCTGGTCACAACCCCGGTGCTTTTGGAGGTGGGACCAAACCCAAAGCAAGGCCTGGTGCTGCCAGGGCTCTGTGTGTGTCCCCTTATGGTGCTCAGAGACCTGTAATGAGGGGATGAGCAGGTCTCCATGCTCCTGAGTACCCACCAGCACCAACCTGCTGCTCCCTGGGGTGTGAGCAGTGTGAACCCAGCGTGCCACTGTCTGCAAAGGTGATGAATTTGGGCAGCACAACGACCACATCCTCAGCACAGGAGCATCTCCTTGTGTCAAAATCCAAGGGGACTCATCACCAAGCACCCCCCTGCAAACAGACCAGCCCCTGGGGCTCCCAAGGCAGGTTTTGGGGTGCACTGCACCCTGCAGCACCTATCCCAGCTGGGATGGGGGAAAGCAGAGCTTGTTTTGGGAGCTGGATGGATGCCTGGGCCAGGAGGCAGCAGCCTCACACCTAATCCCCGGTCCTTCCGAGGCTGCACCGGCGCCGGCACATTCTGTCCCTGCTGCGACAGCCACGAGCTTCCCGTGTCACCCTCCCCGCTGTTGGCCCCCTGCCCTGACCCCACACCAGGGGACATCAGCATTGAGCAGAGGCCATGGCCACCGTGCGGGGACCGAGCATCCTCCAGGATGGGGAGAGCTGAGGGGAAAGGAGCAACCCCCCAGGATGCTGCAGGAAGGGGCTGCAGAGCCCGGAGCTGTGGGGTGAAGGTCCCAGCACCCTGCAGAGCCCGGAGCTGTGGGGTGAAGGTCCCAGCGCCCTGCAGAGCAATGGGGGGCAGCAAGAGGTGTCCCAGCACCCCAGTTCCCACAGCAGAGGGGTCCTACAGCTTTGGTACCCAAGGGCAAAGAGGAAAAGAGGGAGGAGCAGGGAGTGGGGGGATGATGTTTCTGTGCCCCTTGCGAGGAGCAGGTTTTGCCGGGCTGTCTGGGAAGCATTTTCCAACACTCGAGGCCAAGAGCTATAAATACTCCTCCACTGTACTTGCTTAATGCAGCTCCTGCCCAGCAGCACTGCCCATGGCACAGGGCCGTCCCGGCTCAGCAAACCCCAGCGAGCCCCAAACCCTGTGCCAATGAACAGGGATAAAACCGGGGCTGATCAATAGGGACTTTGGAGCCGGGGAAGACAAACAGCAGAGGTTGGAGGGAGCACCGGCGGCACCGCCCGGGGGGTTCTGTGCCTCATTCCACCTCCCAGGATCCAGACGAGGTATTTTTAGCCCCTCTGGGATTCAGGAGCATGGCCCTTTCCTGGCGGGGGACCCAAAGGCTCTGTGCCCCCCCCACGCCTGCCCTGACCAGAAAACCCTGGGAGCGTTTGCTGGGAAGATTCCACTCCCCCGGGGCCGGGAGCGGTGCCCATGGGCGTTGGGTTCCCCGGCCTGGCCCTGCATGATGTGCTCTTCCCAGAAAGGTGCTCCCGCTCCAGCCCTGGGATTGAGCATCCCCTTGTGCTGCCCAGGCGGGTGCTCAGGGTCTGACACAGCCCCTGGCACCGCTGCGGCTCAGTGCAGAAAGGCTCCGTTGTGTCGGGCGCGGGTTGGAGCTGGGAGCCGGTCACAGGGGCCCCCCGTTGGAGGCCGTTTTCCCCCCAGGGCTGCAGCACTGCGCTTCCATCCCTCTTTGATGTCCCAGAGAAGAGGCACGAGGCGATGCATGGATCGCCCCGAACAGCGATGCAAACGCGTTCCCTGCGAGGGCGGTTCATCCTCTCCCAAGGAAGAGTGCTCAGTGCAGAGCTGGGGATGCCAAATAAAGAGCAGGTTTGAATCAAGGTTGCACGAGCACCGGGCTCCTGCAGGCAAAGCCGGGGCTGAGCGCCTGGCCCACTGCAGAGCATGCACTCCAGCAAAACACCAGCAACAGGAAAGAAGGATCAAGGGAAGGGAAATCACACTCCAGTGGCAATAGTGTTGAGCAGCACAGGCTGTGGAGCACAGAACTAAAGCCCTGACTCGAGCCTGGCTTTGCATGGACCAGGAGTTGAGGCGCTCAAGAGAGATGTGGAGCGCAGAAATGCTGTTAAAAACCCAATCCCAACTCAATGATGCCTCCCTGCTCTTCCTGCATGGCAGCAGCCATTCCCAGCTGGCACAACACGGGGCTGATTCCAACCCTCCTCAGGAAGGGCTGAGACACTGCAGCTGTGTCCCAGCTGGACCCAAAGGGTCTGTGCCAAGCTCTTGGGATGGAGGACAGTGTGTCCGTCCTCTGCTATCCAGACAGAGCAGGAGGGCTCGGAGCACAAGGGATCAATCCTGCTGGGGAGCAGCATTGGTCAAACCCAGTTAATCCCAGTGCAGTGTGGGCCTTACAAGGTGGAGCTGGGCACCCACAGGACCATGAAGTACAGGGAGGGACACGGGAGCAGGAGTGCTCCCAGCAGCCCAGGCAAGGGGAAGCATGGAGAGAGCACGAGCCAAGAGTTCCGGGCCCCATCCGGGTGTAAAGAATTTATTATTCCAAACAGAAACTCCCCAAGAAAAAGTGGTACAAAAAGAACAGAGAGGAGAGCGCTCGTTACAAAAGTGTTCACAGGTAGAAAAGAATCAGCTGAGCAATCCCCGCGGGCAGGATTGGCTCAGTGAGGGAATGCAAAGGTCCTCAGCACCCAAACTCTGCTCAGGTCCTGCTGTTACAACACCCCGCTCCCTGGTTCCCACACCAGTGAGCACTGGTTGCTGCTGTGGCCTCAACTGCACCGAGGCCACTGACCCCTCTACGGGTGCAGGACCAAACCCATCCTAAGGACTCCTGGCCTGGAAGGACTCTTTTCAACTCCACATGTCCATCAGCACCTGTGGCTGCCACCAGCCTCAGACCCGGCTTCCTTCTCTCTGGCCACCACGGAGATGCCACCCCCACGGTGGCACCGCAATTTGGGGCTGGGTTGGTTTCAGCCCCACCATGGAGCAGGCAGCAGCATGTTATGCAGGTTTGGTGCTGACACACAGGACTCAGCTTTCCTGTTCTTGGTAAGCAGAACCAAAACGCTGCCCTAGATCATAAACGTATCTCTCAAGCCCTCTGCACTGGTAACAGCCCATGGAAGCCTTTACAATTTCAGTGGGTTATCCAAAACCATTCCCCTTGCAGGCACCACCAGGCTCATGGCAAAGAGTATCAGCAGCAGATGATGCTTCATTTGGCCAGAAAAAGGCCTTCTACTTCCTCAGGGAACTGCAGTCCTGGTGAGCTACTGCAGGAGCAGGGCTTCACCTGCACCACCACAGGACAACCCCAAGCCCAGTGATCCTGAGAAAACACCTCCAAGCTCCTGTTTTGCATGACAGGAGTTGTCAGCACATGGCCACTGCAGGCAAGGGGAGAGCAATCGTGGCTCATGCTGAACATCCCATTTTAACCCCTAAATTCTGGGGCAGTCATTAACCCTCCGTGTCCTGCCCAACCACACATGCATCTGCTCTACACCAGAGTCTCCCGTGTTCTCCTACCATGCACGAGCCCATGACACCATGCTTGGTGTTGGTCTGTAGGACAGTCACAACAAGAGAGTTGAGGGCAGCAGTGGAGCCGAGGTCTCACTGGCACCGCAGGAGCTCCAGTCTCACAGCCACCGTGTCTCCATTTCCAGGTGCTGTGAGGGTGAAAGCTTTCATCCCAAGGGATCAGTACACTGTCAACGGCATCTGATGCGCTTCTCTCAACAGGTCATGCAGCGCGGGCGGATGCTGTCTGAAGGGGGGTTTGGATCAATCTGCAAAGCCAAGTGAAGAGTCAGAAACCTCAGCAGTGGGCACACTGCAGCCATCTCCATCAGCCCTCCCAGCCCAGAGGGATTTGTTACCTCTGAATACAGCGGAGGTGGTCGGAAGCGAAACTCCTGGATGTAGGCAAAGAAGGGCCCTTCCAGGATGCCACCAAGCTCACTGCGGCACGGTGGAGCCAGGCTCTGCTCGGCCTCGGGGCTGGACACCACTGCTGAGTATTCAGGAGGAGCTGGAGAGAGAAAAGAACATCAGGGACAGAAAACACTCTCCATTAAACAGGAGACACGCAGGTAAAGGGCCTTTAAATCCCCTATGTCCCAAACCCTCCCAGTTCTCCGGGGAAGGAACCCAGAAGATGCAGCACCACAACCAGCAAAAGCTGGTTCTGGAGCAAGAGCCATGGTGAGAACTTGCTCTGACCCCACCATCCAGAGTGGTTTGACAGGACCTGGCCAGATCCCAGGGAGAGGGAGATGCTCACCCTCCAGCTGCTCTGGGATGGTGCTCAGCCAGTCCAGGTTGATGCTGTACTGGCTGCTGACGCTGGACGTGCGGCTCCCAAATGGATGCAGTGGGATGGTTCCAATGACAAGCGGCAGCTCAAGGAGCAGCTTGGACGTCCCAGGAATATCCACACAAACCTGCAGAGACAGGAGGCAGCAGGGAAGCTTAGCTGCTGGTGTTTTCCCAGCCTGAAGGGGCAGGAATCTCTCCAGAGCACTGGCTTTAGCTGGCTAGAAGGGAATTCTTGCAGCGGGATGCAAAGGGAGATGCATTTGCTCCAGCACAAGCCCTTGGGCTGTGCCTGAGGGCCAACAGGGAGAATCTAAGACCTCACACAAATCACCAGCCCCAAAATGTCTACATCAGCCCAAACTGGACACAAATTGCACAGCTCTGGTGAGGAGAACACTCAGCACCGAGCTGAGCCTCCTGCAATCCTCCTCACCTTCAGGGAGTATTCCACCTGGATGATGCGGCATTGCAGGATGGACGGCCCCACTGGTGGGATCTTCAGTGCCCGCCCATGCCAGACTTCCCGCTTCCCCGCTGCAATGGAATCGCCGACGATGCTGGTCACCACCGACTTCTTCTGCTTCTTGGTGCCCCGGGCGATGAAGGTCTGAGTCTGGACGATGGCCGCCTTGGGCACCACCACTCGGTTTGTGCAGTTGTCAATCTCAGCAAAGATAGGGATGACCTCGCCTACCAAACCAGACACACACGTTGGAAGAGGGGAGACAGAGCCCGGTCCTGCCTCACGGAATTCCTGTACAGCATCACCAAGGGCTGGACACGCAATCTGGCACCGCAGGCACAAGGTTTAATCCAGCAGGAACGTGTCCTGAGGCTGCCCACATGAGGAGCACACACTAAAGCTCTCTCACCAATTCCATGCCCAGCTCACACTGCCCCCAAATCCCCTCCCAGCAGGGCCCGCAGAGGTTCAAAGGCACTCGCACATCATCTCACCTGGGGTGTAGCCTTTGCGGTCAATCTTGGCAGTCACAGAAACCTGGCCACGATTGCAGTACCAGGCACGAGCAAGTTTCTCCTTAGCACCTGCCTGGGGAGCCTGGAGAAATAGGGATTAGGAAGCTATTTAGTAAGAAAGGATGAAACTCAAAGCAAGCACCTCCCTGGCACTGAGAACCTGTCAGGGAGCATCAGCAGCTTCTTCAGTATCTGATGCAAGATGCTATTGCAACCCACTGACGTTTCCAAAACCCAAGACACAGCCAACCTCTGCCCAGCCCAGGTAACACTGGAGGGCATGAGTTACAGAGGGGAACATATTCCCTTTGGAAATCAGGCCTGGATTGTAATTTTGGAGGGGAAGCAGACACCTTCTCCATGGGCTTCCCAAAGAAGCTGTGGATGCTACTGCCCCGAAGCGGTGCAGGGGGAGCTCACCAGCAGCACGGGAGTGTTGATGTCGATGGGTTCAATCACAGTGAACTCCTTCTTCACTTTCTTCACTGTTGACCAGGGTCTGTGCAGCTTGGCTTTCACCCAGTAGCGCACACTGCCGTGTTTCCCCTCGAAGGAGGTAGCCAGGGTCCTGTAGACAAGCACGGAGCCTTTTAGAAGGGTTCTGATAAAAGAATCTCATTTCTGAGCTGCCCTGTGCCTCCTCCCAGGGCCTGTGTCATGCATCAAGTGATTTCTCTCCCCTTTTACATTAAGGCAACAAAAGATATGCAAACTTACTCAGGGAGCTGGAAGGTGAAGGGAAACTCGTGCCTTCCTGCCTGCAGTACAGTGGCTTCACCATTGTCTGTGGGCAAAACAGATTGAAGATGATTATCTCTCTCCTGCAGCACTTCCTCCCTGGCCAAAGCAGAGGCAGAGATGTGCAGGACACAGCAGAAGAGCAGCAAGATGGCACAGGAGAAATACGCCAGGGTTAAAGCACAGCAGTGGTGACATGAGAGCAGGGCACATCCCATGGCACTGTCTGCTTTGCACACTCGTGTCAGGCACGCACAACCCAGGGGCACCTTCTTGGAGAACCCTGGGTGGGTTCTGCTTCATCCTACACCCACCCTACACCACGGCTTGGGAGTGAGAGCCCAGAGGTACCTGGCCAAGCCAGAAACAGCTCTGGGTCAGTCATGCCCCGTGTCCCCAGGGGTAGCAGCCCCATCCTGGCTGCGCTGCACAGAGAAGCTGGGGCTGGAAGGGACCTCTCGGGATCACCCAGTCCAATCCCCTGCTCAAAGCAAGCTCCTGAACCTTCGGAGGAGTTCTCCAACACCGCTTCCCTACCAAGGAACACCTACAGCAAAGGGAGACTCTTATGTGGGGCAGCCCCTAACCAGGGTCCAACAGCAGGGTCCAACCACACACTTCAGCATCCCAGGGTGCTCTCAGCATTTGAGGTGTCTTCAGGGGACCTATGCACCCAGTCCCCAGAGCACCAAGACCCTATGGCACCCCATGCACCCATACTGCAGCTGGTTGAGGTGTCTGCAGCACCCAGGGCGTCTCAGGCTGCCCCATGCACCCATTCTTTCGGCCGCTGGGGTCCCCGGTACACCCACGGCCTTCTTCCAGGAGCCGATCGGTGATGGAGCACCCGGGGTTTGGGCGGTGGGTGCCGTACCTGGGGGTGCCAGCAGCGTGTCGCGGTGGCTGAGGAACTCCACCTGATCGCTGTAGCTCTGCGTGTAGGCGGTGCTGGAGCCAGCGCTGCGGGACTCGGTCCAGTGAACGCGGGCAGCGCCCATCGCCCGCAGCCGCAGGGCGCCGAGCCGCGCCGCCGCCGCCAGCTCCAGCACCACACGGCCCGACACCGCC
>JAOEHY010032853.1:0-12502 GCA_025447955.1 Psilopsiagon aurifrons
AGTAACTAAAACATTGGTGTTATCAGCGCTGTTCTCAGGCCACAAGTCAAAAACACAGTGCTGCACCAACTACTAAGCAGGAGAAAAATGACTGCTACTGCTGAACCCAGGACAGCAGAGAGAATTATTCTCCTCTAATGATCTCTAGACAACCATTGTGGTAAATGCCCAATTGTGACCCTGAGCTGGGTGCATGTATTGAGCCCAAATGGCTGGCAGGCAGCAGTGGGGAGCCATGTGGGCTCTGACGTGGGAACCTGGAGGGCTGGGTTCAGTCTCCATCATGCCACAAAGACTTCTGGGCAGATGTGAGTCATTTCCACACTGGGTAACCTTTAATACGGGCTACAGTTGCCCTTCAGTATCCTCACCAACTGCAGATCCTTGTTATTCTTGGCATTACAGCAGCTTTTTTGTCTTTCCATCTCCAACAGTTTCAGTGCTCAGGCTTGGACTGCTCCTGGGAAGTGCTGTGTATGCTGAGGACGCCTTTCCTGTCGAAATCCTATCCAGAATTGCAGATTGAAGTAGTAGATGCCTCGGACAGCACCTGTTTTTTGAGATCTCCAACCTCTCAGTGTGAACTCAAAAGACCAAAGTGGTTCAGGTACACCCTGTGTGACTGTCCAAGACTATAACATGAGGTTTACTCTCTGCTCACTACTCCTGCAACTCAGAAAATTATTAGAAAGTGTAATAGAAATTGTTTTTCGCAGATGTACTGTGAGGCTTTTGTCTTTAATATATGTTTGTGGCTGAAGAATGTGGGGAAACTGATGAATGAAGAATATGGCTTGGTTAAAAGACTGGTGTGAAGCCGATGAGGGTGTAACTCAGTTCCCAGTTTTACCACAGACACTTTGTCACCTTAGGATAGTCACTACAGACAGAGCTCCATATTGTTGGCAATACCAGCTCAGGGTAATCTTATACTGGAAACAGGCAGACTAATTGCCCAGCCTGGATTGCAATGAACACACAAACCAACATAGCAGAGACCAGGAAGGAGTGTCTATGTATGGGACGCTGCTGCTATCAAGAAGAAGCAGGGGGAACAGTGTAGTCAATCTTCTTAAACATCAGCTCATGGTCTGCTCACTGGAGAGCACAAGCTGGGTTTCAGTAGTAGGCGGCCTGAGTAAAGTGCTCATCTATGAACTCATGTCACCTAATTTCAAGGAACTGCAGATCAGCACATCCAACATCTCTCTTCACTGACCTTATGACCAACACAAGCTTAACTCAGGTATTCCAGTTAACTGACTAACATTAGTTGGCCCAAGTCTGGGTCTAGTGGATTAACTTAAGATAATGATTGCAATAATTTCTGATGTACTTAAAAAGAAAGCTCCATGGTGATGTTTCAGGGCTCATCCACAAACTGGTACTCAAGATGTTCACCCTTCAGACCTATAAACATTGCTCCTCATTACACAACTTCAAAACCCAACCATGTACTAATTTTAGCCTTTGGAGGGACAGAAAGCCCCAGAAGAGCCTGTATCTAACCCCTTTTCTGACAGAATCCTGAACAAAGTGGCAGACTTCATCCCATTACCTCACTGCTGAACGGGAGCTTCCCAGAAATTTTCCTGATGCAAGGGCAAAATAGCTGTTCTTTCATCTTTTTCTGAGTCATGCCCACAGCACCTCTTCGGAATGTAAATGTGCCTGAGTTTAATGATGTGACAAGGTAATTAAGTGCTAATGTGTGGATGCAAAGGGTATATAAGTTGCCAGATCTAGTAAATGCTGAAGCCAAGCTAAGGCGTTTACCAGACTTACAACACGTTGCTGATATAGGGTGCTGGGGTGCCCACACATTATTCCTGTTACACAAATAATTTTTACAGTAATAGACAAAGAAATTAACTTCCTATTTGAATTTGGAATTGTTATTCCAGCAAGAAAGCAACCAGGATCCAATCCTGGGCACAAGAGAAGCAATACAAGAACTAGGACATAGCACTATTATTATTTAAATGACTATAATGTAGTTAGGTGCCAGCTCAGAACTGGACATGCCTTCTTCCTATTCCCCATTAGCTTGATGCACTTAAGCTATGTGAGTCCACATATATATCTATTTATATTTAACACATAACAGAATTCTCTAGTTACATAAAAGCAAACAGGCAGAAGGTCATAGAAAAACTGTCTGGAGGAAACTGGCCCTGTACCTGCTCTTTAAATATCAATAGCGTTATGCAAATGGCTGATTTAAGTAACTGAACTCTATACAATTTCATTTGAAGTGCATGTTATCCTCTAAATAAGCGTATTTCCTATTTAAATGCAAAATCCTTACTGCTTCATGACAATGAGTATTTGCATAACAGGCACCTGGTTCTGTAAACTCGGATGCTTGAGTGACAGGAGATGAAGTCTGTAGCTCACCTGGGCTCAGGACAGAAGGCTGCAGGAGGCTGCAGGGTCCCAGGCCCTGTGCAAAGATCACAGTGAGGTCCTATTAGTCTCCAAGTGTCACCTGGGCCTTTCCACTGGGCTTCATAGCCCACTAGCTGGTCCATTAGTCTTGGGCTTCATAGCCCACCAGCTGGTCCATTAGTCCCACCACAGTTTCATGTTTGATAGCCGTACCACAGGCTGGCAGAGCCTCTGCCCATCCTGTAGTCACATAGTCTTTCCTTTTGCTTTTTAATTATGCCTTTTAGAATCACAGTACTTTCAGTATTGGCATTATTTGAGTAACCAAATGATACAACAAAGCAATGGAAAAGAAAGATGATACTTAAATATCAATATTTTGGAAGAAAGTATAAATAGACATGAGAGGCTGAAATGTTGGGCTGCATACTGTTTGCAGCAGAAATACGAAGAGATAAGCAAGGTCTTCAAGGTTATCGGGGAGTCTGCGGCTGCTGCTTCTGAGGATCAGGATCTCTGTACATCGGCATTGTCCTATCACTTCTCCTTCTTAATGTTCATCAATTATCTGGCTTGAGATAACGAATAATGGTATGTACAGATAGAAGTTTACAGCTGAGGGACTCTTGCTTTACAGCTATGTTAAGTTGACCATCTGCAATTGTCTGACTGTATCCTTACACATGTATATTGGGGTTTCAGTCCTCATAGCTAAAGCACAGTCTTTCTTTAGAAACTGAAAGCTTCTTTGTGTCCGTGTGCCTTGTCCCTTAGTCTAGATGAGATCTACCATAGTCCAGGTAGCTGGAAGTTGGGCTGCTGTGAACCTCACCTGCTTTTTGAGTTACTCGCTGTGTGACTTCAGAGACACCTGCACACAGTGGCGGAAAGAGTCACTCAGCACACCTGATTGTACATGTAGTTGTTGCTGTCACTTGTCACATGAAACTGCTACATAAAACCACATTCACATCACTGAGGTCTTCACTGACGACATTAAACCTGTGGCTACCAAATTCATTTGTGAAGCCTCTTACATCCCTAGCCATGAGTAACCATTAGTTTCAACAGGAAGAGGTCAGACTGTTCTGGAGCTGAAAGGGGAATTTCACAACTGTTTTGGCTCTCAATGAGTCTCAAGAGTAATGCTGTGTTCCAGAACTACAACTTCTTATGTCTTCAGTCAGTTAAAAATCAGTAACAGTGCAGTATGATTTTGCAAAGTGTCTTGCCACCTGAGTGATTTCTTTGGGGATATTTCCTAAGCAGTTTAGAATACCCTATCAGGTTTACACTTACCTTTGCCAAAATGGTAATAGAGATGTCTTCTTTGAGGAAGTTAAGCCATAAAGGGAGGGACTGATTTTCTAGAGAGCTACGTGGGCACATTAATTAGCAAGGTTAATAAAAGGGTGATCTTTGTGTGCCTCAATTCTTCAGTGTCCAAATGGAAAGACTTTACAAGGGCTCTAATTTCCAGAAATGTCTGTAAAGAGGGGCCTCCTTTTGAGCACTTGAAAACTGAAAATGTTCAGATCACTTATGATGTTAATAAATGGGTCAGAAAAATCTTCCTTGGAAGATTCTTTCAAATTCTCTCTCTATGATAATGTTGGATTATAAGCTAATGATATGTCATTGAAAAAAGCCCAATGAAGGCAGCAAGGTGCTAGCTTCAGAAATCTCAGACATAGAAAAAGAGTTAAAATAAAAATTAAAAAAAGGGATTTGACAGGAATGGCAAAAACACACAAAAAACACCCCAAACCAAACCAAAATAACCAAACCCCTGCCCTAGTGTGCCACACCACCTGGTCTGAAAAAAGAATGACAAAAAAGCATTCAAACCTCCAAAAAACACCAACTGGCTCTATCCTGACGGGTAAGTGAGTGATTTATGTATTCACTGAAGGATTGGCAGAGGGCCTGCCATGACAGCAACCTCCTCCCTAGCCCTGCTCTGCATAGCTGTGCTCTCTACCTATCCCAGGCCTAACCTGATGAAAAGGAGGAGCTTTGCTCTGTCCATTCCTTATTTATAACTTGTTGAGAGCTGGGAGGGAGGGGTGAGCTCTCTGGTGCATCCTGCTGCTGCCTGCCCGCTGCCAGCCTTGCAATCACAACTACAAATGCCTCCCGCCCAGCGTGGTGGCTGCCTTCGTGCTCTGTGTTTCCTCTGCCTGTTTGCAGTGGTGGAAGCAAAGACCAGAACTTATTACCTAGGGATTGTGGAAGAGTACTGGGACTATGCGCCGTCTGGGAAAAATCTGATCACGGGAGAAAACCTCTTACGGGACAAGTAAGTCACTGGGGGCTCTGAGAAATTGAAGATGCATTGAGAGCTCCAAAGAGAATTGACTAATGTGGTTAATATTGCTGTAAATGTCTAAAGATAGCGTTTTTCTTGGTTTTCTTCAGATGATGTTGTCATAGGCGAGTTTTCAGCTTCAAGGCCAGAGTAGACTGGTTGACTTCTCTTCCATCACGGTAGATTAAACAAGGTGATCTTGTGTATTTGAAAGTGGTGTTAACAAACTGATCTTTGCCAAAAAAGTGTTAGATAGTGGGCTCTATGTGTTTTATGGAAATGCAGGTGGTTTTGGGATTTGCTGTCCATTGGCAAATTGCAACTTTGACATAATCAAGCACAGCTCTTTGCAATAAGACATAGAAGTCTGTTCCAGTGGCAAGAGGTTTTAGGTTTTCTCCCTGTGAGACAATACAAGCTGTGGGATTTGGTATTAACACTGTAAAATTCAAATAAATATGGTACCTATGAATGAGATACAAGTAGATGTCTGTATATGTATGGAGACCTCCATTTAGGGAATCTAGCTAGGTGCTTAAATGTACAAGGGTAAATGGTCATACCAAAGCCTGAGCAAT
Organism: Psilopsiagon aurifrons; assembly: GCA_025447955.1. Classification (NCBI taxonomy): domain Eukaryota; kingdom Metazoa; phylum Chordata; class Aves; order Psittaciformes; family Psittacidae; genus Psilopsiagon; species Psilopsiagon aurifrons. The sequence continues at coordinate 5,275 of JAOEHY010032853.1, forward strand.
AAGCTGTGCTGAAACTGGAGTGTATAGGTAAGCACAGTGATAAATTGTGCCTTGGCCAGTGGAAAACAAGTATCTGGTCTTGTGCTTGCACTGCTGTGGTTGGCAACATGCCCCTCATGCACCAAGAGAGCTGGCCTGGACATTGAATGGGCACGGCACAGACCCTTTGTACTGCTCTACAGCACGGGCTTCAAACTTGTGTGGAGTATTTTTAATTCATTGGAACTTTGCCATACAAGAGATAGTTTTGGGGTCCTTCCTCTGCACTTAGTCTTGCGGTTGGGGTACAAGCTGTGAGCAAGTGGGGAGATCGTAGTGTCCATACCATGTCTGGAGGCACACTGGGAGCTGGATGCTATGTCCAGGGAGTTAGAAGTGAGAACGTCCTTTCTCATTTTTCAGGAAATCCCAGGCAATGACAGACTTTTCTCTGGTGAGCAGTAATTTCAGAATCATTCCCAGTTGGACTTCATAAAGGAAATTATTTTGCCACAAGTGAGAGGCAAGAAAGAATTTTATTTTTCAACACACATTTATGCTTATGGTTTTAACATATGTCCCAGATAGCATCCAAGTCAATAGATGTTACATTTATAGGTAGAATTCAGGCTAATAATTGTTCCCAGCCTATGAAAACAAATTGGAAAGGTTGTTCTTCAGTTGTGTCAAACATTTGAATTTATCACTTTGCTACTCTTTTTATCAGAGGATAAGTTTTTCCATCCTTAAACAGAGAGGGAAGTTTAGGGAAGTTTCTCTCTGAGCTAGTGAGAGGGAAGACCTCTCACTAGACATAACTCAGCTTTAAGTGAAGAGCAGCTACTTGTAAACCCACCCCAGTACCATAGAGAGATTGGAATCTGTTCTGTAAATTGTACTTTAAAGCTTGTCTGGACTCTGTGCCCCCTGAACATCAAGTGGCAGATTTACTTGAAAGTCTGTGACATAAATGTAGTGCCTTTTACATGGCACAACAGGGAGGGAAGGTAGTTTATGTCTTCAGTCATCATTGTAATGCAGTAATTACAGAATGTTAATTCCAAAGGGTTTACCCACAGAGGATTTTAATGTAGACTGTACATTCAGAGCTGGGGAGCTGTTTGCGAGGAGTTCCTTAAATGCAGAACAATAAAGTGATTCTTGCAACTAGCTTAGTCCATTTCCAAACTGTATTGTGCTGAGCCAGAATACAGTGCTATATTCTGGAATAATAATGTGTCTGCAAACATGCGGACTAAATAGTGAACTGGTAATAGCTATTTTGGCTATTTAGCTCTTTAGGATAACCTCTAAAGTAATTTTAAAGCATTATACAAATGGGTTACTTTTCAGCAAATTAATTGGTTCCTATGGATATTATTAAAAATGTTCTTCCACAAACAAATTGAAGGATCCTAGGGTAGGATCCTGTACTTGGGTATGGACAGGAATGTATTGTGAGCCAGCTGTGCTCTGCAAGCAGCCACGCTCATATTCGCTGAACCTAGCACTTCTCACCTTGTGATGCATCCTCACAGCACCCATCTGATGTGGCACTATCCCAGTTTTATTGATAGGGAAGTGAAGATAAAGAGGTTACAGACAAACTGTTTATCTTTAAAAGAGTCAGTTCATACACATAAATGAATGCTCCCTTTGATTCCAGCTAGTCCACAGAGATATAATCAAAACCACTTATTCTTCACTACTTAATAAAAATGCTTAGTTAGCAAGTGTGTAATGGAAAGTGTTACAATACCTGGATCAGATAGTGAGGTTTAAGAGGTGATTTTCAATGTTGCTGTGCCAAAGACAATAATATCTTCCTCAGCTTGTTGGTTGTTAGCAGAAAAGAGACTTCAGCAGCTGAGGTATGGGGCTGGAAATCAGGTGAGCCGATTCTGGTACCAGTCACAGCTGCACTCCTCAGTTCCCGCTGTGCTGGTGCTGAGTGAACTGCCTCCAGAGACAGGAGCCGTAGAGCTGCATCAGCACCTCCCTGGGTGTGAGCTGAAAAGGCTTCCTCTCATCAGAGCTGATTAATGCAGCCCTTTGTTAACACAAGTATTCTGCTTGGATGCTAATTTTTATTAGACCTGGTGTTGCTGCTGTGCTCAAGGGCCAGCCTGCTGCTTGCACAGAGTTAGTATCTTGCTGGGCATCAGCGTCTCCTATGAAAAGAGAGTAATGACTCTGTTCACCTCTGCCAATTGTCTTGTCTACTGGAAGCCTCAAGCTGTTCCACTGCTGCTCATAATCTGGAGTGTTATGAATGAAACCAGAGCATATCAGTCTCTGTTCTTCCTTCAAAAATGAAGCTGACATTTTCTGAAGCACAAAGGACTTTGGAAATCACAGATCTAAATTATGGCTGCTGAGTCCTGGTGGACAAGGAGGTGTTCAGCATGTCCTCTCACCTGACAGAACTGGTGAAAGAGCTGACATCATTAAAGCACGGTGGACTGGACACACAGCATGCAAGGTGCTGTCAATGCTGCTGGACCTGCTGCAGATCCCAGTGAGATTTGGCAGGCTGGGACATGAATATTACTGCAGTAGCAGGGTGAGTTCAGACATCGCCTGCTCTGTTTAAAGTTCACATAGGCAATGGCCTTTCAAGACAAAAATACACTTGGGTGTTGTGGTTTGACATACAGCAGTTTTTCCCTCTCTGCTGTGGCTCAGCCCTCAGGATTAGAGTTTGATTGATAATCCCTTTAATCAGTTTGGCACTAGTTTATATGATGGGCATTTAAATCTTACTCTGCTGGTGCTAGATTTTTGCTTGATATAACAGCTCATCCCTTTTCTTTAGGCCACTAATGCTGTATTTATCCAGGACAAGTCTTGCACCCACCAACAGTAACGGATGATTTTTGTTACCGCAGCATCAAACACAGTTTGTGCAATTTGCCTATGAGAGATCCCACCCAGATAAATGACAGTAAAACTGTCGTCACAAGTGCTAAACTAATGGCCAAGTCATCAATCTGCCAAACGACCCAATTGCATCAGCAGAGATGAGCACTGTGGGAAGGGTCAACATCAAAAGGAAATTCAAGGTAAAATCCCGGCTCTAATGAAGCCTGAGGTTTGTTTTTGGCTCCAGGGGAAGCAGAAGTTTATTCTGGGAGAGAAACCATTATAGCCACGCTTAACTGGTGACACCTCAGAGCTTTGTCTAAGGTTTTATGGGTTTGATTGGCATCTTCCATGGCCCATGTGGGTCAGAAAAGGCCTAAAACACCCTCTGAGGACATCGTGTCTCTTTTTTTCAAGGACAGACAACGACTTTGTTGTTTGGTTCTCTGTGGTCAGGGCAGCATCTACAAATGTGAGTTGACATCACTGGTTCCCCTCCACTGGCCATTCCTCTAGCATGGACATTGGCCATCACAGGAGTCCTGGTTTGGCAGAAGGTTACCCTGAACTGGTTACATGACCCAGGGTTAAAATGACTGGGGCAGCCTTGAGCCACAGGCTCAGTCCTGGCTTACTCCAGCCGATGGAAAAATTGGGAGATTTCAGGAAAAAGCCCTGATATAAACCCAGCCATAAAGTATGGTTGATTGGGAGATGTGCCTGCCCATGGCAGGGGGTTTGGAACTAGATGGCCTTAACGTCCTTTCCAAACCAAACCATGATTCTCTGTGAAGAGGGTAGAGAGTAAGAAAGGTTTCACCACTAACAGATTTTAGGGAACAAACCCATGAAGAAAGTTCTTTAAATGGTTGTCTGTGCAAAATCTATGGCACATTAGTGGGACGATGGTAATGAAAGAGAGTTTGCATTTGCCTACAGTTGCACCCAGGAGCATGCAGTGGCTATTGGGCAAGTTAACTGCAGAAGAAAATTTGGGAGTCCGCATCTGGTAGCTATTTGAAGTACTTTTCATGGTGATACAGTGGCAAACACATTCAGCAGGCTTCAAAATGATGTCAGTGAGAGATCTGGCTCCAATCTGCTGAGAAGTTTGGCCATGCATAAGGTGTAGCTCTTTCCATTCCTTACCACATACTACTAAAGTAGTTACTACAGCTTGTAGCATAGTACTCATGTAAGCAATGTAAGCACCTCTTGAAAAAGTAACCTCTGTTAGGCTGCAGCTCTGTTCCTCAAGATCAAAGGTAGCATAAACATGGTTAAGATGCTGGCAAACTACTTTTCCTGTGTGATAAAATAAATATGTGTAGAAATTACTCTTAGCTCATGGTCCTGCCCGGAGATGGCAGATTATCTGCATGTCCAGTCTTGATGTGAAGTGGAATCCACATGACACTCTTGTTTCATTCTTTCTCTTATTTGGAAGAGTTGTATTCTCATCATTGCAGGGACATGAATGTCTGTAATTATGTTCATACTTATTTTAAGGAATTAGAGTTAATTCCCTATTAATAACCCCCTGTCCCATTCATGTGTATTGCCAACTTTTCTTGGAGCTTAAGAACTGCTGAGAGTGGTCAACTGGAAAAATGAGATCAGGCACAGAAATAAAAGGCAGGATTTGCGTGGCTTTCTTTGTCTGAACAAGATTTTTTATGCCCTGATTCACAGCCTGCATACCTCTATATGTAACCTCAATACTGGCTTGACTGGAGCAGGTGGAGGGTATTTAGGAAGCTTGCATGAGTCCAGCTTCAGAAGATGGAGTATTCCATTTTCTTATGAGAAGCAGAACTGGCTGATCATCACAAATTTCTGACATGAAGTGCAGGCTGACAACTGAGTTGAAGGGAGATAGTCAAGATTTAAGAGAGCAGCTCTTACAACTGCACAAGACCGAAAAGACAGAAGAGGTTTGGGCAGAAATAGGACAAAGCCACCAGGAGGGTGAAGCAGTTTGTAGTGAGCAGGGGAGCATGGAGAAGCAGAGAGAAGGTTTGTCTTCTTGTGACAAGAGAGAAATGACAGATACAAGACATTTTGACAGGGGGTGGTCAGTATAACAGGTGCATTGTGACCACTGGAAGAAAGAGACAAAGGCAGACTTAGAGAACTGGATGTGTTTAACCATTGCAGCATTCAGAGAAACTGCAGTAACATATTGGGAAATCAGTGAGTGGGAAAGAATGAAACAAGGGATGCAGCAGAAGGGGATGTTTAACTCGGTGACTGAGCATGTGAAGTGTTTCCCAGTGAAGCAGACATCATCAAAAGAAGACAGGGAATGGTGCTTGAGAGCTGTTGTCAAGAACAGGAAAGGAAAGGTTAGTAGGACACTATCCTGAAGCCAAGAAAATCTCCAGGGGACTATGGAGATGGTCTAAGGAGCCCATCTCCAAGGTTTGGATGATGCACAGGTGTGAAAGGCGCTGGCATCAGAAACTTTATGGAGCACTGAGAAGCTCTCACTTAAAGACATAAAAGGGATAGGGAGAATAGCTCTGTGGTCCACGGATGGAGCAGCAGGGGCCATGGCACTGAGCCTGTGCCAGCTCCCTTGGACACATCTCTGGCTGAACCGTGGTGCTGAGGAGACATAGCAGCCCCTCAGTGTAGCCACATACTCATGATCCAGGCTTCTGGGAGTGCAGAGGAGAGGTCACTCCTTTCAACCCTGCTCTGGTGAGACCTCATCTGGAATGATGTGTCCAGCTCTGGAGTCCTCAATACAGGAAAGACAAGGACCTGTTGGAGTGGGTCCAGAGGAGAGCCACAAAGATGATCAGGGGCTGGAGCACCTCTGCTATAAGGAAAAGTGAGAGTTAGGTTGTTCAGCCTGGAGAAGACTCTTAGGAGACCTTATTGCAGTTTTTCAGTTATTAAAAAGGGGCCTGTAAGGAAAATAGGGTGAGACTTTATCAGGGTTTGTTGTGACAGGACAAGGGGTCATGGTTTTACACTGAAAGATAAGAGATTCAGGTTGGATGTGAGGAAAAAATTCTTTCCAATGAGGGAGGTAAAACACTGGAATAGGTTGCCCAGATCGGTGGTGGATGCCCCATCCCTGGAGACATTCAAGGCCAGGCTGGATGTGGTTCAGGACAACCTCATCTGACTGAATATGCCCTTCCTCATTGCAAGAGGATTGGACTAAATGAACTTAGAAGGTCCCTTCCAACCCAAACTATTTTATGGTTCTATGAGCTCCTAGGGCTGATACCATTAGCTCCAATGTGGGGAGTCTTTCTGCAAAGGACTTTAAGCACTGCAATGTGCAGCACAGCATTTGTAAACAGGCAAAGAGCTACCAGCTACTTGCAAGGCTACAGTGGGCACCCAAAAGACCTCATGGAAGAAACAGGACAATCTGAACACCTAGAGTAGGACTCACAGCAACCAGTCTGCTCTGTTATCGTGTACTGAGGGCAACCAAAAGGACATGCCAAAAATGCATGTCTACATAGATAGAATAACGGGGCTCTACCCCTCCTAGACAGAAGGAGCAGTGAGACTGAAGTGTCTGCACCCCAAGAAACTACCAAACATCAGGGCATTTTGAGTAGAAAACTCTTCTGTCTTTTGGAGAGTGTGGATGTAGAAGGAATGGAAGTTATGAAAGATCCTGAGGCTGTAATACAACAGCAAAGACATCAGTGGCATGTATGATTTCTCTCTCAGAGTTCACTGGTTGTTTTCTTTTGGACAATGATGAAACGACCCCCACAATTAACCAGGGCCAGGAGGCCAGGTTGTTCCTGTCATGCTGTGATCTGTTTCTGGTTCTATGATTCTTGCATTGCTTGATGCCCTGCATGGAAGGGCACCACTTACATTGAGACTGGCTGCAGCTGATACCCGTTGCTCTGAAAGTGGATTCTGCAGCTCTGAATGAGTGGAGGGTTTGAGTGGGCTTCCTTTCAGAAAGCTGGCACTAAAATGGTTTCTTTTCCTGGCTGCTAGCTGGCTTTAAGCAGGAGACAGGCACAGATCTGGGCAACAGAGATGCTATGGCATGGCTTTAGGCAATGAGAAAGTCCCCGGTGCCTAAAACTACAGGGGTTTTTCAAAGTGATTTCTTGAACCTCAAAACTACTGGATTTTGGAATCCCAAATCAAGCCTTTAAAGGCGTCAGGCTCATGTCCAGCGTTTGACAAAGCCTGATCAAGAAGTGCATTTTTCTGGGGTATCCCAGGGGTGTGAAGTTGTGGGAGAGCATGCAATGCTGTCTGGCCAGAAAGCCAAGGGCATAAGGACACTGTCATCATGGGGAAAGCATGCCACTGCACGGGGAAAGGTGCCAGTGCAGCACCTCATTTACAGTTCTTGGTGGCTGACGAAATGGGAAAAATTCGGCTGAAAAATACC